>OY288243.1:78033614-78193614 GCA_958450325.1 Agrostemma githago | reverse complement strand
ACCCTAAACCCTAAACCCTAAACCCTAAACCCTAAACCCTAAACCCTAAACCCTAAACCCTAAACCCTAAACCCTAAACCCTAAACCCTAAACCCTAAACCCTAAACCCTAAACCCTAAACCCTAAACCCTAAACCCTAAACCCTAAACCCTAAACCCTAAACCCTAAACCCTAAACCCTAAACCCTAAACCCTAAACCCTAAACCCTAAACCCTAAACCCTAAACCCTAAACCCTAAACCCTAAACCCTAAACCCTAAACCCTAAACCCTAAACCCTAAACCCTAAACCCTAAACCCTAAACCCTAAACCCTAAACCCTAAACCCTAAACCCTAAACCCTAAACCCTAAACCCTAAACCCTAAACCCTAAACCCTAAACCCTAAACCCTAAACCCTAAACCCTAAACCCTAAACCCTAAACCCTAAACCCTAAACCCTAAACCCTAAACCCTAAACCCTAAACCCTAAACCCTAAACCCTAAACCCTAAACCCTAAACCCTAAACCCTAAACCCTAAACCCTAAACCCTAAACCCTAAACCCTAAACCCTAAACCCTAAACCCTAAACCCTAAACCCTAAACCCTAAACCCTAAACCCTAAACCCTAAACCCTAAACCCTAAACCCTAAACCCTAAACCCTAAACCCTAAACCCTAAACCCTAAACCCTAAACCCTAAACCCTAAACCCTAAACCCTAAACCCTAAACCCTAAACCCTAAACCCTAAACCCTAAACCCTAAACCCTAAACCCTAAACCCTAAACCCTAAACCCTAAACCCTAAACCCTAAACCCTAAACCCTAAACCCTAAACCCTAAACCCTAAACCCTAAACCCTAAACCCTAAACCCTAAACCCTAAACCCTAAACCCTAAACCCTAAACCCTAAACCCTAAACCCTAAACCCTAAACCCTAAACCCTAAACCCTAAACCCTAAACCCTAAACCCTAAACCCTAAAACCCTAAACCCTAAACCCTAAACCCTAAACCCCTAAACCCTAAAACCCTAAACCCTAAACCCTAAAACCCTAAACCCTAAAACCCTAAACCCTAAACCCTAAACCCTAAACCCTAAACCCTAAACCCCTACAAGGTAAATAAACAACCATTCTCGCAAGTCACAACGACAAGAATGGACTCAATTTACCAAAAAAACAAAAAAACAATTAATCTCATGTGAGACGGTTTCACACAAACATATTGTGAGACATGAGTTAAATCATAGTAATAACCAATTAAAAATAAAACTAAAATTAAAACAAATTAAAGGTAATCACCCTTATGTGAAAGGGGTCTCACAATAACTTTATTGTGAGACCATCTCATATGAGCTTTTACCGGAAACAAAAACAATTAAAATTAATTCGTAAAACATACATGAAATCATCACATCTATAAATAATCAGTGCTCTATCCAACATTTCTAACACTGAGTATAGCTGGTCATGGGACGTACCGCCCGATTGGTCCGTCCCGTCCGGTCCAAATTTTTAGTGGGCTTGGGCACAACATTTTTAAAAATATACAAAGACCCGGCCCGCAAACTCGTCCCAAACCCGCTAACCCATCCCAAACCCACTTGTCCATGGGCCAAAATTTCACAATTAACCCGGCCCATGTCCGGCCCGAACCCGCATATGGACACCTCTAAAACTTAACTTATTTCGCCAAACATTATACTCAAATTAACATTGCAATCAAACAAAACAAACTCCATAAGCTTGAAACAAAATCTAAAACAATCCCACTAATTAGAACCTGGTAATTTTTCCGAAACTAATCAAATTGTTTTACGAAAATTAAACTCAAACTACAACCAAATTAACAATGCAATTAACAAAAAAACCCAATTCACTGAACATGAAACGAAACCTAAATTACATTGTACTATCAAGAAATCGGTCACAATTATAAAAAGAGCAACAGCGTTGAGCATCTCTAACAAAAATTGTTTACTAAACTGAACCCATTTGACCGAAAATCAAACTCAAATTACCACAAATTAACTTCGCAATTAAACACAAAAAAAAGGTAAATCAATGAACGTAAAACAAAATATAAAACAACCCCATTAATTAGGAACCGTTAATTTTTAAAGGATTTATCAAATGATGTGTAATCCCGATTACGGGTTTTCAAAAAAAAAAAAAACCGTTAATTTTTCCTAAATTAATTACAGCATTTTACGGAAATTAAACGCGAAGTACAACAAATTAAGAAAAGTACAAAACCCAATTCATTCAACATAAAACAAAACCCAAATTCATCGCAGTATTAAGAAATGGGTCGCTTGATTTCACTTCATTCAACATGAAACAGAACCCAAATTCATCGCAGTATTAACAAAACAACCCCAATAATTAGGAACCTTTAATTTTTTAAAGGATTTATCAAATGATGTATAATCCCGATTAGGGGTTTTCAAAAAAAAAAAAAAAAAAAAAAACCCGTTAATTTTTCCGAAATTAATTACAGCATTTTACGGAAATTAAACTCGAAGTACAACAAATTAAGAAAAATACAAAACCCAATTCATTCAACATAAACAAAACCCAAATTCATCGCAGTATTAAGAAATGGGTCGCTTGATTTCACTTCATTCGAAGTGAAACAAAACCCAAATTCATCGCAGTATTAACAAAACCCAAAATCTATTTCACTTCATTTTTCCACCATTCTTTTTCCATTTATTTCTTTGAATCAAAAAAATGGTTGGAAAAATAAAGGGGAAGAGATTAAAGACACCATTCATGGGAGGTACGGAGTAGTTATTATAAGTGAGGGGTTGAGGGAGGGGATGAAATGAGAGACATTGATTTATTTATTTTTGGTAACAAATGAGAGACTTTGAAGGAGAAAATAAATTGGGTGTAGATTTGACGGTGAAGAAAGGGGTTGAAGCTTAAAAGGAGAATCTAATCATTAAAAAGAAGTTGCGTATGGACTATATGTACTATCTTTGTAGTGCTGAGTCACCTTAACAAGTTGCAGATGGACCATAATTCGTGTGATTTTAAATGCAGCTTTTTCATTGGTTGATCTATTTCCTCCTAACTTTATCTTTTGATAATAATAATAATAATAATATTGTAATAATAATATTGTAATAATAATAAATAGGAGTATAATTCGCCTTTCTGATTTTATATTTATGTACTTTCTCCCTTCCATTCGATTCTCTACCTGGACACTATTTATAACTTCTACAAGTAATATACTCCTCCGGTTTTATATGATTATCTCATTTTCCTAATATATGTGAGAAGTATTATATTGAAACGGGACAAACATATAAAACCGGAGGAAGTATAAAAGTTAGTAATGTGATATTTTGTTTAAATAATCAAATGCGTTATAAATATCAAAATTTTATAATTTTTAGAAATATCTAACTAAAGATATGGACAAAATAAAACATGTATTAACACGTGAAAAAGTTAAAGTAAACAATCAAATTGAACAGAGGGAGTAGTATAATATTTTCTCCGTTCATATCCAAATGATACGTTTCTATTTTGCACAAGATTAAGAAAATATTAAAATAATATTGACATTTGAGAAAAATTGTCAAGAAATGTAATTTATGAGGGTATTGCAATGACATTTTTGTAGTTATGTTTGTAGGAAAAACATAGTTCAATACAAAAAGTGTAGAAAATTTATTGAAAGTGAATTATGAATTTCATTAACGTGAGCACATTATTTATACAAGCTAGAGACAGCTACAGATATATTGACGATAATACAAAGATTACAGAATATGACTGAATTACAAAAACTAGGAAATATTAAGTAATATATCCAATACACCCCCGCAAGTCGGACAGTCCAAAGGAAAGTCCGAGCTTGAGTAAGATCGAGTACAACCGCGCTCTAGGAAGCGGTTTAGTTAGCGCATCAGCAAGTTGATCGTCAGTGGATATGTGTTGAAAAAATAACCTCCCATTTTGAACATGTTCTCGGACAAAATAGAACGCAAGTGCTACATGTTTCATTTTTGAGTGGAAAAACTGGATTTGCTGCATAATGAGTCGCACCAAGATTATCACAGTAGATCACAGAAGGAGATTAATGGTGAAGCAAAGTTCAGAGAGGAGAACGGAGCCAAATCAGCTCGGTTGTGGTCGACGCCACTGCCCGAAATTCAGCTTCCGTAGTAGAAAGCGTTAGAGGGTTTAGGGTTAGGGTTTAGGGTAAACATTAAACTTTACATTATTTATAATGAAGGACCTAAACTTTAATTTATTTGTAAATGAGGATCTGAATTTCACTTTATTTATTTTTAATGACCTAAAGTTTACTTTATTTATTTTTCTGGACATATACTTTACCTTATTTATTTTTAAGGGTCTATACTTTATTTTTATTTTTTTCTAAGGGTCTAAACTTTATTTTATTTATTTTTAAGGATTTATAATTTACTTTATTTATTTTGAAGGGTCTAATTTATTGTTATGACTTAATCTTCACTTTATTTATTGTTAAAGATCTAAATTTTACCTTATTACTTTTAAGGATTCGAACAAAACTTTCTTGGACACCTCGCACGAAGAATGGACGCCATGATCAAGAGCCTCTAGCTCCGCCCGACTAGCCGCCATCTTCTCCTCAGCCTCCTGCCTTAGTTGTTTTTCCGCCTCCACCTTCAGCTCCACCTCCTACAGCTGGGACCTCAAGGTCATGCTTTCCTCCGCCACCTTATGGACTGGACAGACCTGACGAGACCCTCCCCCACGCTACGATAGAAAGTCTCCAACTGGGCTGGGGTCCGAGGCCGCTAAATAGTTGAAACATCCCCCTCCAACATCCTGAAGAGATCAAGGTCTGACAGAGAAGGGAGGAACATATCCACAGCGGCAGCAACGTCACGCATGGTAGCCCAATCCCTGGAAGCCTCAAGTTGGCCCGCCGTCTCATGTAGATCGTTTATCGTCCCGCTAAAAGGGGGTGGCATGAACGCATCCACCGGAATGGGACCAGGGAGAGCGGCCACAGTGACAGCCGGGGAAGCTGTCGGGCTCGGAGAGGTGACAACCTCAGAAGCCCCAAAGTCAGTCTGCACACCGGCTATGCTCATAGCCGCCTCATGGACGGCGGATGGCGAATCTACCGCCTGCCTCTTGGGAGGAGGAGCCCTAAAATCAGAAGTCACGGCATCTTTCTTTAACTTAGCGAACCTCGACCTGCGGTGCGTCATAATCGTGGGACGGTCGACGGGAGGCAGCGGTGGCTCAGCAGAGAGTGGGCAGAGTAGAGAATCCACCCCCAGTAAAGTAAGTTCCCCAGGCGCCCAAGAATGTGCCGGCCTACTACCTGCAAAAACAGGCAAAAAAAAGGAGCAAAGGGTTAAGATGCTGTTTGTTGTCAAAAAACTAGGACGACACGAGTAAATAGGTTGGGCCCCGGGTCAGTAATAGGGACGCTCATGCCCACCCGTTCCAGGTATTCGTTACTAGAAATCAGGTCGAAAGGAGGTAGCCAAACTGTAGGTAAAGTCACCCTCTCCCTACCAACCAGTCTTACGACAGCTGGAAAGGCGCCGACAATCTCCCTATCCGGCGGCTTCAGGCCTGACTCCCTCAAATCCAAACAACGCCCCATCTCATTGTCACTCTCCATGTTGACACGCACGTCGGACTGGAACACCCGGGCAACGGACCACGGTCGGGTCGAGCGCACATACAAGAAGGCGCCTCTCCAACCATGGCCGTTTGTAAGTATAGGGTAGGAGGTAACGTATTTGCCACGCCGACCCAGAGTCCAATAGTTCGTGGTCGGCACTATCTTGAGGAACGTCATAAATCTGAACGCCTCCACCGAGGGTATCCATCTCCTAAACCGGCATACCCAACACTAGGAGATGATGGCGCGAAAGACCTGAGGAGTCAGTTGGCCCAGCGCCAGATTCATGCGACGGAACACCTCCTCCACAAAAGGGTCAAGGGGAAAACGCAAACCGAACTTCAAGGACTCAACTGAAACCCCCATGCAACCTTCAGGAGGCGAACAAATTGATTGATCCACTTCCGGCATTGACAGGGGTTAGTCGTATCCCTAATCAAAGATACCCTAAGGTCACCAACTAATGTAGATAGTGAAGTTAGGGGTCGAACCACAAGGAGACAGGATTTAGACGTTTATTCCTAAGACTTTAGACTCTAGGTTATGGGTCACAGTTTGAGTTGGTTTTGGTAGGCTAATAATTAATTACTAATAGACAAATCAATAAAGGAAAAGTCTAGGGTCTCAGGTTCACAATAAATATTACTCGGGTCAGGGAGTCAATTAATAGGTCAATAATCGAACTATCTAAGGTGCAAAATTTAAGGACTATTCCTAAGGGACCGAATGAATTATTAATTAGAATTGGGCGATCTTTTTTAATGGATTCTTTGCTATATTTTACACCGTTAAGTGCGAATGGACCCATTCGAAAACAATTGGATGCTGACAAAATAATAAAAGGCTGGCATTCCTTATTTTTACCTACCAACGTACGAACAGTGAATTTTGTCCCCTATTTCTATGAATATGAAGGAATTATTCCATTTTTTTATGTTTTTTCTCAAATTAAAGCCATGAAACAAGTAGCTATCTAAGGTGCAGGTCCGGTCGGTACACTACAACTTCTAGATCTAAACTTAACCTGCGGTCGCTAGCATTAAGTCAGTCTACCCAAACTATCGTGACCTAATTAGTTCTTAACCCGGTCGGCGAAAAGTCTTAATTTGCGATACTAATTAGTTGAATTATATATGCATCAAACAATTAATCAGAGTTTAAACGATATTCAGACAATAGTTCATACGATTAGAAACAAGTCAATTGACTATAACCCTAATAATACGCATCGATCCCATTAAACCCTAGGTAAAATTTAGCTACTCATATTAATTATAATAAAACTAGCAAAAGACGAAATGCAATTAAACATGATGAAGACGAATTGAATTAAACTACGAAGAGCAAAATTAATTCTACGCTAGAAAATAATATAACAATACGAAGAATAAATTAAGACGGAAATTAAAATAGAAACTGAAATTGAAATTAAAATTAAAAGTATTGATACCGAATAATTCAAGATCTGAAAAAGGAAGAACGAAGTTCAATGTATCTCGCGAAGGAAAACGGAAAAGAACATAAACTTCTATGCTAAGAAAATAAAAGAGTTGTGAGTTGTGTAAAGGAAAAGTGGAATGAAAAGTGTCTGACAATGTAGTCAGGAGTCTTATTTAAAAGAAACTAGTTGGACTTCGAGACAAGCCCAAAATCCAAGTAACTTAAATTTTAAATCCGCAGCCCGGATCTTGATGCACTCGATCGAGTGCGAGTAGTATCACTCGATCGAGTGGGTGCTGCTGAACTCATGGTTGAGCTCTTATTTGCTTCTCGGCTTTTCGTTTCCTTTCTCGTCTTCCGTCCTCGTCTCGGCTATCTGGGCTATTACTCCTAAATATGCTTGAAATTGTACCTAACCTGCAAAGTAGCACGAGAATCGGCAGTATCGACTTTCTAATAAAAATCGACATTAAACAATTAAATTGGGAAGAAGAAAAGCTCAAATATGGTTTTCGGGGGACTATAAAATACGATATAAAATATGTTATAGAAGACATGAATTAACTTGAAGGTAATCTCAGAATTTATAGAGTACTTGAATATATATGTTGGAATAGTTGAATATATATGTTAGAGTAACTGAGTATATATGTTGGAGTAATTAGAGTACTTGAGTATACGTATCTCAGAATTTCATTGAGTACTTGAATATAAGTGTTGGAATACTTGAATATATGTGTTGGAGTAACTAAGTATATATGTTGGATTATTTAGAGTACTTGAGTATACGTATCTCAAAATTTTATAGAGTAATTGAATATATGTGTTGGAATACTTGAATATATGTGTTGGAATAGCTGAATATATGTGTTGGAGTAACTGAGTATATATGTTGGAGTACTTAGTACGTTGGAATATATATGTGCTGGAATACTTGAATACGTATGTTGGAATACTTGAATATGTATGTTGGAATACTTGAATATATGTGTTGGAGTAACTGAGTATATATGTTGGAGTAATTGGAAAACTTGAGTATATGTTGGAATAACTGAACATGAACATAGAGTAACTGATGTCTAATATTGGAATAGCTAAACATGAGCATTAGAATAACTGTGATTCTGGAATAGAATAGCTGAACATGTATAACTCAGAATTGAATATATGTGTTGGATATATGGGTTGGAATAATTGAATATATGTGTTGGAGTAACTGAGTATATATGTTGGAGTGCTTGAATATATGTGTTGGAGTAACTGAATATTAGAGTAGTTGCTTAATAAATATGATATATATGCAGGAGTCACTCGGAAATCTTTATAACTCAATCAAAAGGATGAGACGATATGACGTTGAAGACATTCATACAAGTATACAACTCAGACGATTAAAGCATACGATGTTTATAATACGATAGTTATAATAGTTGGAGTACTTGGTGTTATATCTTGGAATATTTGGTGTTATATCTTGGAATTCTTGATATTATAGCTTGGAATACTTATATAATTGAAATATTGTAATTATCATGGAAATACTTATCTTATACATACACAATTATCATCCAAAATTAAAAACTCTAACAACTCAAAAATAATTGTTGAAACAAAACAATGAAGCTATATTAGAGGAAATCGGAAGAATAAACAAAAATTATGATCACAATGAACATAATCGAAATCAAAATCGAATTGAAGAAATTAAATTTTATACTAACATATATTGAGCAAAATATCAAATTGAATTGAAGAAATTGAAGTAATAGATAAACGAAAATATCGATATTGAGGAAATTAGGGGAAATTTATGACAATGAAAAACGCAGTAGAAGATTAGAGGAAATCGGAGTGAAGGAACTAAAGCAAATTGAAAAATGATGTTGAAGAGGTTGAAGAAGTAGATGCAGCAAAGAGAGTAGCAAAAACAAAATGAGGAGAGAGAAAGAAAAATTAGAATGACTCATGTGGAAACAAGTTTTGTGTATTTCTTAAATGTAATCTCCACCGTTGATCAAATATTAGATCAACGGTCTAGATTGTTAGGGTATTTACACCAAATTGGTGTGTTTACACCAGATCCTATTTCTATATATATATATAGAGAGGTAGGTTCAAATAAGGGCAACAAATATTTTAAGGGCATAAGGTCAAGTGTTAAAGTTACACAAAAAGTGCTTAAAGTTACACGAGATGAGTGATAAAGTTGCACTTTATCACTTGAAGTGATAAAAGAACTGAATGTTATAGTTACATATCAATTTTAAATAAATACAACTTTATCGTATGTCATCTGTAACTTTAATAGAGACTTACTGAAACATGGTGACCTTATTTGAACATATATATATATATATATATATATATATATATATATATATATATATATATATATATATATAATAAAAACAGACTTACAACGGCTGAAATGGGCTAAACAAAGAAAAATGACCTAAATCTACAGGATGGTAAAAGTGGGCCGTTTTGGCTACGTGGAGCTCATCAAAAACAGAAATGTCTTTCCTCATGTACCTCCTCCTCAAACCAAACACGTATTCAATATCAAGAGACGGACGTCATATTTATGCAAATTTATGTTACACATTCCATAAGGAGAAACCACTCAATTCCTAATTATAAATGAGACCAGTTATGGATGTTACTGGCCTAGGAAGCTCTAAATCCTCAGAATTTATGTGGTTTGCCGACAAAATGGTCAAATTTACTCATTTGGTAGTTAACGGTTTAATAGGCAATCATATTAAAATCATCTCATCTCAAGTATTATATGCATTCAGGTACGGAGTCAGCTATCAACTAGGAGAAGTCATGTAAAACGCAATGTCATCATCGCCGTTTTGCATGTTTCACATCGGGCACACGACAGACACAAAGCACACAAAAATAAAAATCTTTTTGAATTTTTCTGATTTTTCGATTTTTTTTGGATTTTTAGAATTTTTGAAAGCACACAAAAACACACAAACTTTCCCCCAAACCTAAATGTCACAGTGTCCTCAATGTGACTCTACAGATATAAGACAGAAAATTCCACAGTCAATCCTAAGGACAACTTGATCTAAGGGGAAGAAAAAAAATCTAAGAAAGCAATAAAAACAGAAATAAAAAGAAAAGAAAGTACCGTATATACAACGGTAGCTCCCCCAAACCAGCTGAAGAACGGGGGAAACGTATACAAATGATGTCAGGTTGTCTCCCGACTAGCGCTGGTTTCAGACAGGTCCCGCACGACCGAATTTCTCGTTTCAAGATATTCTAATCTGCTCCCTGTTGAAATCAAAACAACTTAGGGCTCGTAGGAGCAAATCGAACATTCGGGCATGTGCTACATACAAGCATAAGCAACACAATATAGGCACGGAAGCATTAAAATTTAGAAAATCAAACCGTCTCAGCTTAGTCGACGGCTTATGAGGGTGCTCCGTGTATTCAGGTTTAAAATTCCCTTTATCAATTAAGTTGAAAAAATTAAAATGAGGAAAAGAGAATTCCTTAGCAGGTGGATCGTATCCACCTAAATCAGCAATCAAGACGAAATTAACTCGAACGGTTAACTCGTCAGGCATAGAAAACTCGACCGAATCGGGCAATGTGTTCGGAATCAGTGTCTCCAGTAGCGGAGGAGGATGATTCGTCTCGACAGAAATGTCATTGATATTGCATAAGTCCTCCTTTACCGTTTTGAGGGGCCTATCATCCCGGAGGGCAGCCTCTATCTCATCGAGCTCGGCTTTACAAAACTCAGATTGCCCGCCGTAATCGTTCGTATGAACCTCCTCGATTTCAGACACTTCACCGTGGAATAATCGTTCGATTTCATCGACCTCTTCTTCCCAAGTAAGAACTTTTCCACCGGGTCTCCATAGATCAAGCGCTCGATTTCATCCACTTCCTCTCTGCATCTTTGGGCTTCTAGCTCAGCAAGGCTAGGTGGCACGGTAGCTTTCTCCTTAGCCATTTGACCTCTGTCAGATGAAGCTTAGCCACCTTGGACAAATGCAACCTGAAGCAAAGGAATATGAAAAGACAGTACGGGAAAACGCAGCAGACAAATGAATTAAAAGCAATTTGGCGCAAAACACAAGGGTGAACATTTAATGACCCAACCAACTTGCCTACATCCAGGACCTCCAACAACATAGCCAAGGGGCCGGCACCCCAATACACAAAGCCGGAAACACGATAATAAAACCAGAGGAGGCCGGTACTCCCTGTTTCACACAAACTGGATAAAGCACTACCCAAAACGAGCCAAAATAGACGAAGAACGACAAAATTAAGGGCTGCGAGAACCATCCACAGGCACCATCAACACACAGCACCACCAAAAAACAGGTCGCCCTCCTCCCCATGGTTGACCTCAACCGGCAAAACGAGGCCCAACCAAATCCGGGTCCCTAGTGCTCCTCTTCTTCATCAGTGTCCTCCTTAGGGAGGGAGGAGGCTAAGCTGGCAGATGAAGACGAGGACTCATCAGGAGAAAGAGGAGGGGCACGAGTCCCGCGAAGAGGCACATCAAAGTCCTCCTCCATGTCGTCATCAGAATGACAGGGGCACAAACCCCCGGGCATCCACGGCGACCCAGACGAGCCGCCACCAGAGGAGGAAGAAGAACCAAAGAAGCCACCCGAAGATGGGCAATCCGAGTCAATGTCCGGCTCAGACACGCCGAAGTGCACCCGACCCCTCCGACGACGGCGAGGACGGATAGCACCGAAGGAAGGCCTAACGGGCCCCCCAGCAGGGGCAGAGGACGGAGGAACCACAGCAGCATTCCTAGAAGACAACCACGACTGGGCCCCGCGGGCAACCTGACGCCTCCTCCGAGGCATGGAAGGCCCTGGAAAAGGGAGACGTCATCGACGCCTAGCAAGGGCGCGAGGAGGCGCTAAAGGCTGAGGAGAGTTGCTGCTTGAAGAAGACATGGCTGAATAAGGTTTGTGGGGTTGGAGGAGTGGAGAAGTGATCCAAAAATGGCAAAAAATGGGGGCATTATATGGGCAAGCACAACCATGCATGCACCCCATTTAATGCACACAACCACCCAACCACCTAGGGAAGGGTAAAAATCATCATTACCTCTAGGTAGCCCTTGGCAGACAACCAGCGATGGTAATGATGACTTTTACCCTTGGCAGACAACCAGCGATGGGGCAATTGATGGGGGTCGGCACCACAGGCCGCCGGCAACAGTATACTTACCCATACTTCACATATATCTTCACCACAGTAGTCGCAGCTACACAATAAAAACTATCCATCCAAAAACCTCATCTATAAAGTCCGGCCACTAACTAGAAATACAACTCAAAAGAGCTTAAGAGAGAATTTTGCCATCCTCCTAACTGTAATTCAATTCTAGTTACAACATCTCGACCATTCTCCGAAATATTACAAGAAGCATATATATATTTTTCTTGGAATTTTTCTTCTTCTGATTCCATTTTCTTTCTTTTTCATGCTTCTATATTTTTTTCAATTTGGACAAGGGGAAGGCGAGTATAAAGTCGCACAATAATGTTACACACTAAGATCCAAAAGATGCAAAAATCCAAATTATGATCTAATAGTGAATTAATTCCAATTATGTTCACTGACAGTCTGCCAAGGGCTACTGTTGCCGGCGGCCTGTGGTGCCGACCCCCATCAATTGCCCCATCGCTGGCAGGCAGACCCTGTGGTGCCAACCAGCGATAAAGTCATCATTATCACTGACGTCGGCCAACAGTAGCCCTTGGCAGACAACCAGCGATGGGGCAATTGATGGGGGTCGGCACCACAGGCCGCCGGCAACAAGAGGGTCCCTTCACCCTACAGGAAACCCACGCCGGCTCTTCCTAGGCGGAGTGGTATGCCGGCCTGCTCGGGGTGGGCGACGGATCCGTACGATTGAGTCCTATAAGTACTAGGAGAACCACCACAAGCAAGGGGACACAAAATACATACGACACTTCATCTCTCTAAAAAAAGCTAAGTAATATCTTTCATTATTTAAGATCGATTTCTTAATCCCGTTCACTGACTTGAGCGTCGGAGAGGCAACCTCGGACACCCTCCTAGGCCCTCGTGTGCTCATTGTGCAGGCACAGAGTACAAGGTTATCCCAGGACGAAGGAGGAGATAGCCGGCCATACCCGCCATAGACATACGATTGTTTGCTACCCAAACAATAGGATATTATTCAAATTGGGTAATCATTTAAAATTGAAGGGATGAGAATGAAATCGTATTGATTATTTGATATACGTTGTCTACCTTACATCAACGTTGTCATATAATGTCATATACTCCCTAATAAGGAATATCCCCTCACATTCAAACAAATATTTACACTATTATAGCGTCACGACAATCTATAAGAGAACATATAGTCGCGTGAGATATTGTTTGGTTAGTTTTTATAAATATACTTAGAATATCAAACTTTTATATTTTTTTTGATAATATAAAATAAAAAATATCGTTGGTGTAAAATGCGTCCGACAAATGTGAAAAAGCAAATAAAACTATTGGATATGAATGAATGGAGTATTATAAAATTCAATTTGAGCCGTCTGAAGGTCATACTAGACTACACTTCAATTTAGTCTGAATTTCATACATGTTTGGGGTGCCTTACCTAATTTCATGCTCAAATGACAACTAGTATAAGTCGATTTTACACAATTAATCATTGCACGGACGACGGTGTTGTAACACATACCAACACTCTAAAATGTTGCTCCTCGTATTTTGTAAGGTTTTTTCTAAATGAACCCGATCCACACGTTGGAATTGATAGCCGCATTACCGGTAAGTATCCCCGTGATAGAAGCCTCGTATTCTCTAAGATCTTCCTCTTTCCTTTTCGATACAAAATACATGGTCAATATTATGTCACTTTTTACGCCACCCAATTTCAACCACATATTTATTTTTCCTAAAATTTTGTACCCAAAAGAAAAAAAAAGAACGTACTTCCTCCGTTCCAACGAATAGTATACATTTGTTTTTTTAACACTATTTATAAGTGATGAGAATCTTTCATATAACTTCTAATATATAATATAAAAGATAGTCATGTGAGATCTTGTTTCAATCGTCTAATAAAATACATCATGAATATCAAATTTTTATAATTTTTCGTAACACGTAACTAAAGATATAGACAAAAGAAAACGAGTATCGACGTACGTAGTAAAAAGGAGGGAGTAATTGTTTCACATTGGAGTAAAGTGCGTCCATACTAATTTTAAAAAAAACTCTGTACTGACAACTTGGCCAGCAACAGTAAACAATTTACAAATTCATTGAAACAAAATCCGTGTCATAATTGCTTATGTTACCTATCCAATATTGCAGCGGACGCTAGTGAACCTACGTTGCTCTTCACAGTTTCGACATTATCATCTAACCATTCCTGTATAAACAAGGCTACAGAAATGCCGCATGACCAAATGACAATGACTCTGGAATTTACAAGCCAAAATACATACATACATACATACTCAATACTCATGTAGAAAAGGGAACAAAAAAGCATATTGTCTATCTATATGATAGATTTCTCTTTTTATCACAAAATGCACAATTTATGTCAAATGGCAGGTGGTATAGCATACTCATGTTCTACCAGAGGCTATGAAGCCTCACCCTGCTGAACTCAGCTCTAGCTTTAGCTTTACCAGCACACCGAACACCCGGACTCTTGGATGAGAGTTGGAATAAGAGGAAGCAGCTTTTAGAATGTTGTTCATGCTAATGTATGTTGAGTAAGCATCAAAGGATATGATGGGAATATAAAAACTACTACGGAGTAGTAGTACTAGTAGTAGTAGTTGTTTATGAAGAAAGTATTGAAGCA
Source organism: Agrostemma githago (assembly GCA_958450325.1). Taxonomy (NCBI): domain Eukaryota; kingdom Viridiplantae; phylum Streptophyta; class Magnoliopsida; order Caryophyllales; family Caryophyllaceae; genus Agrostemma; species Agrostemma githago. The sequence continues at coordinate 78,178,687 of OY288243.1, read as the reverse complement.
TCCGCAGCAGCAGCAGCAGCATTAGTTGGCAATGGCAGTGGTGGCTCAGAATCAGGGTGATACAATAATCCAGTTAGATGAGGGCGGATCTTGGTTGTCCAAAAGAGGGTGAAGGAGGCAGAGTCTCCGCCTTTGGTCTTGGCCTCAACCACAAGGAGTTGGTCTGTCAAGGGGGTAATCTCCAAACTGGCCACAAAGTGGCCCTTGGGACCTTCCAAATCAACAGCATGGCCGTCTTTGTTTCTTTTGACCTTGGCATTCTCGGAGGATGCGGCTCCCTCGATCTGGTCGAGGATCTTATGAGCAGGCTCGGCGGATAGAAACCTTTCAGAGTGCACAATGGGATTGAAGGGGTCGTGGAACAAGCCGGACAAATCAAGGCCAGAGGAGAAGGAGATGAGGTCAAATGCATTGAAGGAACAAGAGCTGCTGCTGCTGCTGGATGAAGGGGATGTGGTCAAAGGAAGAAGAGCGTCGGAGGAGAAGGTGGAATCTTGGTCCTTGGTGGGCTTAGCGAACCAGGGGTCACGGATGATCTGATCAACAGAGAAGCGGGTAGCAGGGTTGGTGTCGAGGAGGCGAGAGAGGAAGCGCTTGAGGTCGGAGGACATCCATTTGGGGCAGCGGAAATCGCCCTTGTAGATCTTCTTGTACATGGCCATCAGGTTGGGGTCGTTGAAGGGGAGATAGCCAGCGGTGAGGACGTAGAGGATGATCCCGCAGGACCAGATGTCGACCTTGGAGCCATCGTATCCCTTCTTGGCGAGGATCTCGGGGGCGACGTAGGCAGGAGTCCCGCAGAGGGTGTGGAGGAGGGGGTTGTTGTTGTTGGAGAGGGTGAGGGCGCTGAGGCCGAAGTCGGAGACCTTGAGGCCGCCATTCTCATCGAGCAGCAGGTTCTCGGGCTTGAGGTCGCGGTGGTAGACGCCCCTGGAATGGCAGTAGGAGACCGCGGAGAGGAGCTGGCGGAAGTAGGAGCGGGCAAGGTCCTCGGAGAAGCGTCCCTTGGCGACCCTGGCGAAGAGCTCGCCGCCCTTGACAAGCTCGAGGACGAAGTAGATCTTGGTCCTGGAGGCGAGGACCTCGAAAAGGCGGACGATGGAGGGATGGTGGAGGCGCCTCATGATGGTGATCTCCCTCTTGATGTTGGAGACCATGCCACCCGAAATCTTCTTCTTGTTGATGACTTTGATGGCCACGCTCTGCCCATCATTCAGGTTCCTGCCGTAGTAAACCTTTGCGAATGCACCGCATCCCAGCAGCCTCCCCACCTCGTATTTCCCCAGCAAAACTTCTACCATGTGTAATGTGCAATTACGTACTACTACTTTCTGCCTTTCTTTCAAATTCTGGTCGCAGTAGTAGTAGTAATCTTGGTAATCTTCTTTCTTTCTGCCTGCCTTTTCTTACCTTTCCTTTCTTCTTTGTTTCTTCTTTGTTTAGCAAATAACAAGTGGGCAACAGCAAATGTACATTTAAAAACAGGCTTCTCTTAGCTGGGACCTGCCCTGGACATATTCCACAATTATTACTATTATTATTATTATTATTCACGATTGCCCAGTGGTTGGACCAACTAACATTCCTATTTAACTACTGTATTATTTTCTAATGTTGTGAATAATGACACTTATTTAGGTATTATTACTCCATTAATTAATTAGTTTGACCAATCATGGATGAGACACCTGCCTAATGTTAATCTTTAACAACTACGAGTAATAAACGCCTCCATTATTTATTTATTTTATTTATTTTATTTTATTTCAAACACGCATTCCATCATAAACACCGCTGACTTGTTCCCCATACACACCTGGGAGGAGGGGAGGAGAACAAACTACTCCGTACTACCTAACTCTTTACCATTTCCTTTGGTGGAGACATTCATAGAATGACGACAACAACAACATTCCTGACGATAAAACCGGGATGCTAGGAGTCAAGTACGGAGTATATGATAAATATCCGCCCAAGGCTACCCACATTCATATAATTCTAGTCGCTCCACGGCTCTTTAAACTATATCATGAATCACGATTCCACATGTTATCAAGAAAAAAAACTACACAGCGAGGGTGAATGTTCGGAGGGAGGTAAAAGAAGTACTTTGCTTTTAGGTGGGTAGCTGCCAAAAACTCTACGGAGCCTTCACGCATCCGTGCTACCACAGCAACTTTCTCTCTTCCCACAACTGGATTAAAAAAAAAAAAAGTCCACCAGTGAGAAAAAGATCTTATGAACCAACCACATAGCAATGCTAAAGCCAGGGTGATTATTGAAAGTCGAAAAGGGCCCAAGATGAGACCGCTTTCGAGTTGTTTAAAGTAAACCTCTTTGGAGTTTGGACCCCGACCTCATCATCATCCTCTTCCTCCTCTACCTTAATTATCTGAGGTATGACAATCCTTTTATAGAAGACAACCTGTCTCTTGTTGATGGGAGGAGTCAACATCTGTTGGCTGCTGCTCCTGCAAGAGGAGGTTCGCAGGCTCATTTGGGTTCATGCAAATATCCAACGGATCTACGGCTGCTGCTGCTTGAACACTCATCCTCGCTGTACTTGTTTCAGCAACCCCTTTGCAGCTGTCTTCACCGATAGCTGGGTGGCAATTCAAATCTATGCTATCTTTGCTGCAGCTCTCACCAACTGATTGCTTTTTTTCTTGGATATCATTCTTGGGACAAACTCCATCCACTATCACATCATCCGTAGGCACATTCTTTAAAGGTCGTGATCCTTTGATGGGGCAATCATCGCTCTTATGTTTAGCCAGCTCAGCATCTCGTTCACACTGACGCTTCTTCTTGCGCATCATTAGTGTTTTAAACCGGCGTTTCACTGTCAAACACACATTACATACACATGAAGACTTGTGCTTGCCTTTCCCGCTTGGGGGTTGAATGCAGACAATGCAAGAACAGCCAGGACGGTGTCTCGGATGCCTTGTCGTGGCACCAGCGGATGGCTCTGCATGTTCACCCAATGTGGCAGCCGTAGCTAGAGCATCCAATCCTGAAGGCTCACATCCTTTCAATGATTCAGGGCTTTCTACTACTTTCTGCTTCTTAAAATCTGAAATACGCAGAGCGAACGATCTCATCAGTCCATCCCCCGGACACATTGAATAATGTTACAGTACAATAAATTAAAGCTTGGACTGCGGACAAAAAAATTGAATGTTCTATAGTAGTATATTAATCCATTCCCACCGCCTCCACTAGAAAAATTGACTGCATCAGTCCATTCTTGTTTAACGAGCTGGATGAGTAAATTATACAAATACCCCAATTGATGCTGGAGATGGTCATCATATACTCATTCCATCTCTTTTATATAGTTCTAAATTGACTTTGGTGGTCAAATGCACTCAGTTTTGATCAATATTCTCTCACAACATATATCTTTAAAAAATTGACCCAATGCAAAAATAATAGGTTTAGGTAAATCGGAACAAGCTCTACATTCTCTCTCCACATCTATCTGTAGAATTCAATGACCAAAGTCGATATTGGTTGACCACAAATTTTGGGGATGATAAATTTGGGATTGAGGCTGTGTATTCAAACAAATAATACTAATGGTCCATGGGTTTCATGTCATATGTTAGTTGCTTGCCCCATATCAGAAGATTAAATTGGGAGAATTGTAACTTAGAATAGAAGTCAAATGAGCTACTTTCTCATTGAAAATGGTTTCGGACAAAACCCCAGTTAGGCTTTTTCAGCAGCTTGGTTTTCTCGTTGGCTTGTTTCGGTTAGGTAGTTTTTTCTGTAGTAGTGCCCATGTCAGGCTTGAAAATGTGTCAATTTTTTTGTGCATCATCTATGGACAGCAAGAGGGGCTATTCATTAGTTTTGCCTACTGGTATATTTTGCTTATCTATATGGAGATTGTTGTAGGATCGATGCTTTGGGTTGTGCAATTTAGTTGAAGGGGTGAGTTTAGCGGGCTCACAGCTGGGAGGTAGTAGGGCTCACATCCTTAAAAAAATGGACGTTGCATCTGCAGACACATGCAAAGTTGATTTTAGTGATACCTGAGGTTTCCACTATGTCTTAATATTTTTCCGTCTTGGTAATGCCACATTCTTCTCATTAGTTAACTTTGTAGAATCTGCTAAGTGAGTTAATGACAACAACGTAAGATTTTGCTGTCCTGCAAGATAAACAGTATATTCTGACAAACCTTTTTTTAATCGGAAAACACTTTCAAGTTCCTTCGAACTCATCTCCTCTAACGTAGCACAGGAAGACCTGCAGGAAACCAAGGCACGGTATTCCAAAGATTGATAAGAGTATCCACTAATTTAACCATAAGGCAAATAAAAATGTAGCAAACCTGCTTAGATCCCAGATATTTGTTGAACATGTCCACTTCGGTGGGAGGCGAACATGTGCTGGTAACTTCCTCCACTTTAAACATGTATCACACTGAGCCCATTGTTCTTGCACCCTGAACTTCAATAGAAACTTGATCACAAAGTTATTGGTCTCTTCAGAGTTTGTGTTTTTTATCGCTACTTTAGCGGTGAAGTGTGAAACCATATCAGTTTTCACTGATATTTTCGGAAGTTTATCTAGCTACAATTAGATGATAATGCAAAATTCATTTTCCTACCACATTAAACTGCCAAATATAAACGTGCATCTGATGCTGTGAAATTGGTTGTCCAAATAAATTAAACAGTCAATTTTAAGCTGTCCCCCCACATATATTTGGAAAGATTTATAGGTGAAGTGGACAATAAAATCAAGGTAGCATTCCATTTCTAAAGTACTATTAATATTCCACAAAAATCAAAAGAAAGAAGAAAACTCAGTGTTATTTAAAATAAAAGAAAGCAATCGTAGCTAATTGTTAGCTGCAATGAGATGGAGTAGAAAATTTAAATATAAATGGCATACGTTAACTTACCCTGATAGACGAGCAGCGGTGAAGTATGTTCTTTTACCAAAAACCGGAGGTTCCTAAAAGGCATAAAATTGATGATTATGATGCTGGCCTCAAATATAAAATAATATCACTACTTATCTGCACAAATAGGACTATAGGAGTGACAATGAAAAAGATGAGGCTCATGGGTTCATATTCCAAGAACAAACATAGAGCAGCCTCCATGGACTAGTCCTCTTCATATAAAGCAAACATTTTTCCCTTAGAAAGAAATTCATCCAACTTACGCTATATTCTTCGAATTCTATATCCTCAACCAGGACAATGTTTGGTTCTGCATTTGGCGGAGGACGAAGCAGGTCTTGAGTATCCTCCCATGAAAGTCTAATTTCAATAGCATCTTCATTGTTCATGATTGACCTCTTGCTTTTAGAACATATATCTCGCATTCTCTTCTTCGGGGATGCGAGATTAGGCTGCTGCAATGCATCCTTACTCGTCATACTTAACTTCTCATACTTATTCAAAACAGTATCCCCACTGGAAATTTCCAATTGCTCAGGAGGAACAGTGAGATAATTTTCTTGACCTCCTGTCAAGGGTAGACCAGGAAGACCAGTATCAGTAGCCAAGCCATCAGTCACATCATGGTACAAGCTCTCTCCAGACGGCGCACCACTAGGGTTTACCATCGATGTTTGTGTCTCCTGTTTTTTTTAACAAAAAATCAGTAGCCAACAGCTTATTTGCAATAAGGTGGATAAGATGTAACAGTTTTATAAATGAAACCTCGATTTCAAGAGCATTTGATGCCTTCCGATAACCGATGACAAGTTTGCCTCCAGGATCTATCCTGCTAAATGTAACTAGGACCAAAAAGTCGCAATTAGAAGAAGTTAATGTCCCGCCTCAAAGGCAGGAGACACTGCTTCGCAACAACGATAGGGAGACACTGCTTCGCAATTTGAAGTTGAAAAAGGTTCAAAACACAATCACACCAAGAAATTCACAACATAGGAAAGCAAACGTGAGACAAAGTGCTTAAGGATGAAAGTCTCAAATGTAGACTAGGTCTATTCAACATATGTCGAGAATACTTGTACTGTGATTCGATGCAAGAGATCATCATACTCTTTCTTCTTTTTTCTTCCTCCCTTTCAAGGACAACTCACTTGTATCCATGACACTGCAAGAGCATGTCGATCTCTTTTTTCATTGCACACAGTACAACGCTTCATATGAATATGTGCTCAGTGCTTACCACTGGCTTCAACAATAATATCTCAGTAGAATAATGTAATTGATAGAAGGCATAATAATGAAACATGGCAGACTACTCGCAATATTTATCTACAAAGTTCACATTCCTCACCCAGTCGGAGGCTCCAACATGAAACAGCCACACACACATGCTTGTGCTGTCACTGAATCAAACCTTGGCATATTTTAAGATGAAGATTCAGGGTCATGCCTGGACTTGAGTAAATCGTGAGCAACACAACACTGTTTGACATTATATGCAGACGCCTTGCAGTCAAATCTGAGTACAAATAGCTAGGAGGTAAACAAATGAAAGAGCTGGACAGGGAAAAGGTACCTGTATCCCCAGCTTGTAACTCCATGGCCTGTATGCAGAGAGTCACACCTTCCAAAACATACATTCTACTATTGTTGTTTGGCCAAAATCTAAACTGAAATGTCCACTCATTCCCCTTGACATCCTGAACTTTCAATGGAAGACCTTCTGAATGATTAATAGAAGGAAAATATGTCTGCATGAACAACAACAAAAAGTAAGCTGACAGATCCTCCATGCTTATGTTGTCCCAATTTGAATTTTGTTGTCAAACAATATCAACTTCAAACGTATATTCTCACAATATGATATAGTAACAACTTCATTTATATGATTCATGGAATATAAAAATAGTTGTTTTATTATATCAAAATGACCAATTCTATCTTGTATCGCTAGATTCTTCCCATATACTTGGAGAGACTAGAGAGTGAAGTTGACATGCGGTTGACTACCAAATTCAAACGAGGATAATAAATCCGATATGAAGGCATAATATATAGCCAACAGATATAATCACAGGAAATGCATTATATGACTACAACTAACTTCAGCACATGCTTTGGGGAGAACCAAGCGGCCAATTCGACTGGCATCACTAGCACTAAGAATCTTCTCAAAGAGCGGTACAATTGTAGAATTCAATCTAGAAGATACTGCAGTTAAGGAAGGTTACATACACAGCCAATGTACAGGAAAATACAGCACGAATATTACAGGGAAAAAAATAAAGTGGGTGTTTGTGGGTAGGAAAATACAGCCAGTGTGCGCGCTTGACTGCACGTAGATATATGCCATAAACACATGCACATCCTGAAACAATGAGAGAAACACGTATCAGAACAGCTAGTTAAAGGATACTCTCCAGATAGCTTTTGCAATTCTTGATCTGTGATCCTAGGCCAGTAACGAGGAAGCAACTGATTTTTCAGCCGCCCTTCAGCAGGAGGTCGTGCTACCCGCATTGGAGTATATGGAGCTTTACTGACATCAAAACCTTTGGAGGGACTACTTTTTGGAGGCTTCGGCAAAATGTGTCGAGGCATTTGTCCCGGCTGACAGAGTGTTGGTCTGCTCTTGTCTCCATCTTCAACACCACTGAAAAAACTATTAGCACAATTTGAAGTCTTTGTAGATGACTGAAGGTTTATATTGAGTGATGGAGTTTGAGGTCCTCGCATATCCTTGACCCCTGCATTGTTTTTATCTTCACTAGCTTGAGCACAAACTGCACGCCCATTTAGCGCATAAGATTCATCTAGAAAACCCAAGCCAACAACCCCTTGTGAACAACTGACCTCCGGCTTTGGTTGCCCACAAGTTTCATCCACGAGATCTGTGTGAGGATGAGACAAATAAATAAGTCCGTTCTTTTGGATAATGTCACCCAAAGGCAAGATACTCCCATTACCCAAGTTAACAGAGCCTGGTTTACTACAAATCTGAGAGTTCTGCAGCTCACTAGTATTGCTATTCTTCATCAAAGTTTGAACTTTGCAGGAGATTTCATCTCTCATGACCTGAATCACAGTATAAACAGTGTAATTTTTCACACACCCACGTACTAAAGAAATTGCCAAAACTTGGTTTGAAACAGCAGAAATTATTTTGGGAAGGTAACGACATATGAACCTTTTATTATCGATTATTCAATGTCTCAAAGACCCTCACCTAAATAAGAGACCCTCCAAGGCAAGAAACACTGCCCCGGATAAGGGTGAAAATAAGGGATCAGCTAAAAAGTTAGAGCAAAGACTTGGTCACAAATAAATGTGGGTCACCTACCTAACACAAGGTAACTCATCAGTTTTATAGAAACAACTACTAATACTATGTTTTGAATACACCAGATGATACACCCTATTACAGTCACATACTAGATTTTGCATGGTACTCAGTAAGCTATTAAGTTGGCAAAAGGGATGGAGAATGATAAAGGTTGGTGGTACGGCCAAATTGGATGTGCTTTCTGTGTGGAATTGGTAAATTTTTACAGATTACAGATACCACGTGAGTTTGAAGTGAGGAAGCATAGGAGTCTTACTGAGGGGGAGGGGGAGGGGGAAGCAGGAGCAGGAGCGGGAGCGGGAGCAGCAGCAGCGCATGTAGTACAACAGACCCCGCCAAAATCCTGGATCTCAAGGAATTCAAGTGAAGCACTGCAACCACAGTGCAGTCTCTGCATTGCAAGGGAGGAAGTCAAATCAAGAGTGGGGTGGGGAAGGGAAGAGGAAACAACAGAACAAAACCTTGTTGCACAAACTACACTCTCTCCAGCCAGTTTGTTGAGCATGAAATGTGTGACAATAGACGGAATTCTGGTAAGCAGATCTGGGCAAATGATGCAAAATAGTCAAAGCACGCAACTGCACAAGAATTGAACAAGTAGTAGAGCTGCTCGATTGATTTAGGGGAAGCATAATCAATCAATCAATCTCTCCACCAATTGAATTGAATGCGAATGTGAATGTGAATAGGATAAGATAGGATAGAGCGTACCCACAGTTGAAACACAGATCCGCAGCTTGTCCGGATTTTAATTTCCAGCCTTTCTTCCATTGAGAAGAAGACTTGACCCCGCAACAGATGTTCATGCAAATTCTTGACGACTCCATCAACCAATTGATAATTGATTTCAGCAGAGTAACGCTCAACTTACTTGCTTGCTTGCATACAAGTTACAACTTGCAAGAATCATGACTGAATGATCAACGCCATTGATTGCATGTCATTGGTATCAATTATTTGAGATTGAGTTTCTGCAACAACCAATCCTATTCCATCAACGTCATTGGAAGCAAGAAGCAAGAAGCAAGAGTTGGAGTTGGAGTTGCTCAGAAGTGAGGTTGAAGGAACATAGAGGAGAGGGACGAAGGTCTGAAACTGCGTGTGCATGCAAATTGAGCAACAATTTGGAAGTCCTACTTACTCACATAACACAAATGGTCAACCTTTTTCCTAAATTTATTCACTACCATTGGGTTGGGCCTAGAGGTATCAATCAATCGGGTCACTTAAATCGGATCGGGTCGTAATAAATCATGCTTAACAAAATGTCTTAAATACGACTAATGAGTAATGAGTGTATGTGAATGTGATCCGGAATTTAGAGAGAGTGCGGTGACCTCCTGATTTGATTTCACTATTTGAGCGAGTAGAGAGATAGAGAGAGCTGCTTCAGTTCTACTTTATCTCATAATCATAATCTTTGCTCATCTCCATCGTTTCCTCTGTTTGCCTGCTGATTGCTACGTACAGTACACCATCATCATCAATCAATCATTATCATCACCAACAGTTTACGCATCAAGTACTGTATGTGACTCACTAATTCCTCTTTTTTTGTTGATAGGATAGGATAGGATAGGATTTGATCTGATTCTTTGTTGCTATCTCTGAGTTTTGTAGATAGATAGATATGGTTAATTCAATTGGGTTTCCTTCGACGCTCTCCTACCATTACTTGCAATCCCCTTTTCCCTGCTTCCGCCATCATCCTAATTACCTCCTCCTCAAAACTGTAAACCCTATAGGAGTACCAATTAAGTCTAGACTGCTGAGGCCATTTAGTTCAGTTCAGCTGGAACGTGTTCTGACAAGCGGGGACAAAGATGAGGATGAGATGAGCGAGGGGTTGTTTGAGGCGATTGAGGAGCTAGAGCGCATGACCCGGGAGCCCTCCCATGTCCTTCAACAGATGAACGACCGCCTCTCCCCCCGCGAGCTCCAGCTCGTGCTGCTCTACTTCTCTCGGGAGGGTAGGGACTCCTGGTGTGCCTTGGAGGTCTTCGACTGGCTCAGGAAGGAGAACCGACTCGACAAGGAGACCATGGACCTCATGCTTTCCATCATGTGTGACTGGGTTAACACCCTCATCCTAGCTGACAAGGATGTCTCCCTCATTGTTGACCTTTTGCTTGATATGGATTGTGTTGGCCTCAAGCCCGGTTTTAGCATCTTCGAAAAGGCCATTTCCTTGTTTCTCGATTTAGGCAAGCAGCCTCAGGCTGTTTCTTTTGTTCAGGTTCTTCTCTCCCGCAACAATATCCCCTATGATATCCACCACAACCACAAGGGTGGCCCCGCTGGCTACCTTGCTTGGAAGATGATGGTACTAACCTTTCCTTTTCCTCATTACTCTTTCTTCTTTCCAATTTTAATCTCTCTAGCTTCGCTCACCCATTTTATTTTATTCTATTCTATCTGGTAGGAGAAAGGAAACTATAGAGATGCTGTGAAACTGGTGCTTCACCTTAGGGAAACTGGCTTGAATTCCGGAGTTTACAGCTACCTCATTGCAATGACAGCCGTGGTGAGAGAGCTGAATGAAGTCGCCAAAGGTTTACGCAAGTTGAAGGGTTTTGCTAAAGCTGGTCTGGTAGCGGAGCTGGATAAAGAAAGTATTACACTTGTTGAGAAGTTTCAGTCGGATATTCTAGATGAAGGGATTTTGCTGTCGAGTTGGGTGCTGCAAGAAGGAGATGCATCGGTGCTAGGGTTGGTACACGAGAAACTTCTTGCAATGTATATATGTGCAGGGCGTGGAGTTGAGGCTGAAAGGCAGTTGTGGAAGATGAAGCTTATGGGGAAAGAGGTAGAAAGGTACTTTTATGACATCGTCTTGGCCATATGTGCCTCACAAAGAGAAACTGAGGTTGTTTCAAGACTGATGACTGCTTTGGAAGCTACAAGTTGCTCAGGCAAAAAAAAGACGTTGACTTGGTTACTGCGAGGGCATATCAAAGGTGGGAATTTCAGGGATGCTACAGAAACGCTAGCCAAGATGCTAGATTCAGGCCTGCAACCAGAAAAGATGGATAGGATAGCAGTAATGGAGGGGCTGAGAAAAAGGATACAACAGCCCGGATATGTGGAAACCTATCTGAAGCTCTGCAAACACCTGTCAGATGCAGAATTGATTGGGCCGTGTCTCGTATATGTGTATATAAGGCGGTATAGACTTTGGATTGTGAAGATGATGTAGCTGCCCCCCGGTCAGGATGGTACAAGCGTAAGACTCTTATGTGTATAACTGTATATGTGTAGGTGTATTTGTATAGATGTAATCTGTAAATGGTGGTTGATCATCAGAATACAATATGTTGATGCCTGTAAGCTTTTCACTCCAGATTAGCTTTTGCTTCAGCTGCTCTTTGTATCATTTTGCTCCATGTATATTTTGCTTCGTTACTCAGACTGGTTGTTTAGCGTAAGTGTCCTGCTGTTGTTCTTTCCTGACTTTTTGACGACAGCAGCTACATCCGCATTTGATGAGTGAAGTAGTTTTAGGCTGAGCGGCTTACCTTTCCCTTTCCCAAGGAAGCGAAGATGCATCCACCGGCCCATAGCTGCTTCCTCTGTCCCATTTACTGATGGGGTAGATAGCTTCCAAAATTTAAAACCAACCAATATTCTTCAACGTGGAAGAAAGACATTAATAACAACTCTCGAATATTGCAGCAGCCATGACATGCTCCACTGTTGCCTCGGGGTTACTCGTGTAGCAAAAGCTTACAGTCACATATTCCCACACTCCTGTGAATTGGCAGGCACAACTCTGCAAACTGAGTGTAACTTAACCATAGGACTGTCATGAGCACAGCTAACAGTGAATCTAATTTTTACATTTCCTCAATCCTCAACCAAATATACACAAGCACACACATCACTCATTCTTTACTCTAAAAGCTCCCTATTCAAAACCTCTTAGGACCGTGCCTGGTTCTGTCATATGGGATCTCAAAAAATATTCTGATAATATTATACTCTAAGTCTAACATGAGCAGGCTTTTAGAAGAATAAATATGCATTCTTCAAAGTGAGACGGAGGACAAAACCTCGAGCTCAGCCCACCAGAGAGGAGACAACTTGGGAGTAGCTGCATCAGGACTCATCCCTGTCATCTCCCTGAGACGAGCAGTAACTTGTCTCATGGTTGGTCTTTCTGCTGCATCAGGATTAACACAATCCCTGATGATGTTAAACAGTGTTTGTACTTGCTCCTCTTGATACCAATTTAGTGTTGGATCAATACTTTGTCGAGGTATACCACCCTTCTCCAACACCCAATCTGTGACACAGGAATCATCCTCAGTAGAAGGAATCCTACCTGTTATCATTTCAAACAAAACTAGCCCAAAGTGGAACACATTGCTCTCTATGTCTGTTGCTGAAGCCTCCAGAAGATGCATTGAGGGCGATCTCATCCTACTTTTACTTCCCACACTCCAGAAACTAAAGTCTGATATTTTAGCTGCGTAATCTTCTGACAGATATATGGAAGAAGACTGCATATCCCTGTGAGATATTGGCGGATCGAGCTGATGCATATGCTCCAAGCAATATGCCATACCCATTACAATGCGTATCCGCATCACCCAGTCCAAGCGTTCAGCTTCTTTTACTGCCAAAGTAGCATTGAGTTCAGCGAAAGAGGCTAAAATGGAGGCAAAGGTCAAAAGGAAAGAGACGAATGAGACACTCACTGTGCAGATGCTCAAACAGAGTTCCATTAGGAACATACTCAAAAACCATCATTCTGGTGAAAGGCTTCTCCTCTTCGCAATACCCGATGAGATTCACAAAATTTTTGTGGTTTACTTTCGACAACGTCTCAATCTACAAAACGGAGCACCAAGAACCATTTAAATTCACATCAAAGAGCTCATGGAGATAAGCATAAATGTCAAATATCAATGTAGATTACCTTCTTCCTAAACTGAAGCTCCAATTTTTTAGACCACTCATCGGAAGATTTCACAGAACTTGCAACAACAGCTATCTCAACTCCACTGGAAAGAGTGCCTTTATAGACAGTCCCGTCTTCTAAAGAGCCAATTATATTACTGAATTCTTCACATGCTATTTCAAGTTCTGGTCTCTTAAGCTTTGGCACACCTGGAGCAAAACAAGAAATGGTTAACAGAGCTTGCTTGCTGGTTGCCAGAGGGTGACTTGAAGAGCATATATTAAAACGAAATGGGATACAAAAGGACTAAATATTGATCTGGTGATGAGTGTACAAAGTGAGACGACTCATACCTGTGACAAATGCTCTTTGCAGCTGCCCACTAAGACCCGTGGCCCAAGGTTTCACAGTAACAACCTTAATACTACGGCAGCAAAGGAAAACCGCGACAACAATAATCAGAAGTGCAAATGCTCCAGCAATAGAGGCTGATATTATGACCTTAAGATGCTTGGAGCTTGACACCTTGGGGGCTTTACTTGGAACAGGTAATGATGGGGGAAGCCGAACTGACGTTGGTGAATTAGCTGCAATTAAAGGCGCTACAATTGGAGCAGGAGCAGGGGCGGGAGCATTTGATGGCGATAGGGATTTAGAAGCAGGTTTGCGAACATGACGACGATGGTGATGTGTGATAGTAGTTTCAGTTGGCGTTGACACAGGGGGCAGCCTCAGCAGGCTTCTCCTTGTAGAAACCTTAGGTTGGGTAGCATACCTGATGGAGGAGGAAACAGCAATTGGGTTGAATATGTGTGAGCAAATTCATGGAGATAAAACATACAGTACTCCGTAAAAAATGATGGTAAAAAACAAGCCCTAGACAAAGATATAGATAGTGAGCAGAAAGGTGCAGTAACAATAACACGCTAATGGCTTTCCAACAGTTGGAGCAATAACTATACAACATGTAGTGCTGAATCTGCTGATTTCAGTTCAATCTTACAATATACACTTATACAGGTTCCAATGTATTCAACCTTTGTTAGCGCCTCAAAATAAATTCCGATATGATCAATCTTATAGCAACGAAGCAAGTATCAGCTTCTGCTAGCTAGCTGAACACAAAACATAGTAAAACATATTCCATTTACGTTTAGGTTTTTCTAAAAATCAAACAGAATGCTTTTTGAATCAGACAAATAATTGATGCATCAAAATTCAAACACATAGAAAAATACAAAAGGCGGTGTTGAGAAATGAATCGCCAGCAAAAGTAGTGGATAGAAATTTGAAGAAAAAATACAAGAATGAATGATTGGAGATTGGGTGGTCACCAAGAACAAGGATGGGCGAGACGGTGTTTGAAACTCCAGGTTGAGCAGGCGTTCAAGGGATCTCTCTCTCTAAACGCCCTTCCTGCTTCATTCCCCCAATTAACACATACATAACACAAATGAGAAGACAGCAAGTAAAATGAATTAAGAAAGGTAATTAATGGAATGAAAGCAGGCAGACCTTGTGCTTGTGCTTGTGCTTGGTTGTGGTGTAACTCCTCAACGGATTGGATTTGGATGAGTAAGAGTAAGAGTAATGATGGTAAGAAGAGCAACATCAACAACACCTTCCATGTACTATTATTACTACTAACTTGGAATTGGAATTGGTTGTTCAACATTTTCCAGACTCAAAACGAATTGAATAAACAATCAAACACGAGTATGAGTATGAGTATGAGAGCAAGAGAGAGAAGATGGTAGTAGAACAATCTTCACTAATCAATAGAGTAGAGCATAGAAAAAAATGATGAAAAGGATGGAGAAGATGAAGTTGAATACGCGTAGTAGTTGTCCCTTGATTCTTATTTGACCCGACTTCTTCTTTATTGCATCCATCAATCCAATTTCCAACAATTTAATTGGTGTTAGTGTGGACTTGTTGAATCATTCAATGCTTTTCCTCACTCTATTATTATTCCTTTGTTTTTTTTTTCTTTTGCGGAGGTACAAGTGCAACTAACAACGTGTCTTTTACGAAATTCATACATACTCCTACATTCATTCATTTCCCAGAAGAAACCGCTGCATGCATTCATTCATTCGTGTCCCGATATGTGGTAAACTGAAACGATTACTCGTGTAAAAGCGATGTATACTACTTGTTTGAGTGTCAATTTGGGCAAGGTATATCCTGAATCGATCCAAACATGTGATATGAAATTCACGTTAAATAGGTACATCTTGTTCTTCTATTACGCATATTAATGAATAACGAGTGACTATCGAAATCCAAACTCTGACAGCTTAATATAGGGACAGTAAAATAAAAATAGGAATAATAATATAATGAATGATAATGGTGGCAAGGCAAATGGTGGCTTGGATGATGGATCCAATATTGTAGGTTGTCGGCGTGATTCGTGAATGAAGCGCGACGAGTAGTAATGAATTGGTAATGACGCATGTATGAGATTGTGTTTGGATTTTGGAGATTCATTCATTCACATTCACATTCACATTCAACAGTAGTAGTAGTAGAGTGGGCATAGAATAGAATAATTGCTGCTGCTGGGTCGAGGTCTCGCCTCTAATCATTGCTCACTAAATTAATCATGGATACTCGTATAATATAATACTCCCTAATCCACAACACATTATATTGTAGGAGTACTGTATTATTAATATTTTAATATATATATATATATATATATATATATATATATATATATATAGGTCATGGTAATGGTAGTATTATACGGAGTATGCATAATGTAGAGTGTAGAGCAACTAACCCGGGCCCCTTATATTATGGCCATGGGTGGGTTGGTTGATTGGTTGACTATTGGTCGCTTTTATGCATGATGTAATAACTCCCTCCTCCTGCTTTTAATTTCCTGTATCGTATCTGTATTTGTATCTGTATCAAGCAAGTGAATAGAAGGAGGGTGATAATTCCTTCCTGCTCATGATCATTCTTGTTCTAGCCAGTCTACTCACACACACACACGTACACCCTGCTCTTTATTTTTTATCATTCACTCAATCAATTTGTTGTTAGTTGTATCACTAGACAAGTTGCAACCTCCTCCATCCGCTCCAGTTACCCAAGTTGGTTCATACATACAGAGAGGAGTATTACATAATGCCTCATATCTATTTCCATATTCATATCCGACTACACTACATGCAAACCTTGGTTAAGGTTTGAACTCGTGATCTTTCAAGCAGAGAACGAAGTAGACTCAAACCAAACAAAATAGGAAGTCCGGTTCCCCTGCTCGCCCTGAACCTTCTCTAAGCCGTCCCTGGTTACAACATGCTAGCTGCTAATGAGAAAAGGTGGAAGAGCGTACGTACGTATGTATGTAACCCACTAATGAGAGACCGAGTAGAGAAACTAAAATATATAGAGTGTAGACTGACACTTCCTTCTACACTTCTACGAGTACATGATAATGGATGGTACATTGGTACGTACGTACAACAAGAATTGGCAAATCAAATAAAAGTTGGACATGGACTACTTGCTTTACTACTACTATTACGACTACTATAAAGAAGCAATCACACTCTGCACGTGTACATAGAATAGAATAGAATAAAATAGAATATTTGGAGTTCCATCCCACACTCATCATCCCATCCCCTCTCTACATTTACTACCTTCTTCATGCTATTTTTTGTCTCAACCAACGAGGGAGGGAGGGAGGGAGGGACCATTTTCCATCTCCAAATCATCAATCATGCATATTCATAACCCAACCCAATTACTACTACGTTACTACTGCAAGCCCTAATTTCATTACATTTGTGTTTACCCATTCAAATTTGGCCATCAATTTCATGCCCGGCACTCATTTTAAAACCTACTCAACTCCTAAGATGCATCTTCACTCCACTAGATAGTGTCGTATATATACTGTATATATAAAACAAATTGAGACATGGAAGATACTCAGCTCCCTCCTAAAATGAAGTAGTATTTCAAATGACTCTATTTATAAAGAAAGTAATCGTATTATTATTATTATTATTATTATTATTATTATTATTATTAATACATAATTAGACACGCACGTATATACAGATGGAATAGATATGTATGTAAGTCATACAACAATTTGAATCACACAGAGCAACACCAAAAGGGGAAAACATATTAGCTAGAAATGGTGCATAATAATGAATTGTTGGGCAACTATTACATGAACTTTATTGGGAGTAATTTAAGCCGTGTGGATAACATTAACCTGGCCTAGTTAGCTTAGCTTGGTGGATGCAATTTATTTATAGGAGGTTACGTTGATAAATACAATACACTCTATCACACACAATAAATAAATAAATAAATAAATTGATCAAATAAGTTAAGGTTCGTTCTTGACAGAATTGAAAGAGAAATGATCTGAGGTGGTAGTATTAGCATTAGTGAGTGTATAGGGATAAGAAAATAAAGAAGGCAACCGACTGAGTAGTGACTAGCTAGGCTGGGTAGCTAGCAGGTTAGAGGTACGTATCATTTGGTGCCATTATTAGATAATTAATTCAAGTGGGACGAGAAATGCATTACACTACAATTTTGTGCATTACATACGACTTTAGGTAATTACATTGCACTACGCATCTAAAGTCACCCCCAATTATTTACTCAATCAATTTTACACTCAACACCAAATTACGGAAATAATTAAGATACTACTCACTCACTTATATGTTAATTAATACGGAGTATATATTTTTCCAAAATAAATATAATCACGTAAAGTACGTATTAAAGTAGTTAGGGTAAAGTAGTTAAGTAGGTAGAGGCATAAGTAGATTAGAAGTTGAACAAGTAATGGGTTTAATTTATAAATCAAAATAATGAGTACGTAGAGATAATTAAGATGAATAGAAGTAATAACAATTTAAAAAAAAAAACCAGGTACATACAACAGTGGAGTATATATGTACCCCTTAGCTAGCTGCTAAATGTGAGGTGGGAATTACTAATTAGTTAATTAATTAATTAAGGTAATAATGTACTCGTATGTATAAGGACGTTAAATAAATTGTACAACAACTGGAGTACTACTACTCATTTCATTTACGTACGTACGAGTAGAGTAGAGTAGAGTGGACGACGACAAATAAGGGTGGTTTTAACTTTTGAAGTTTACCAAATTACCCACACAGACACAGTAATTACTCACTTGAGTAGAAATTCCCCACCACTACCTCAACCTCAACCTCAACCTCCAGCCAGGCTCCACCACCATACGTACATACAATAATATTAATTCTAAATAATCATAATTGAAGAAGAAGAAGAGTCGTCGTTGTCGTCGTCTACATTAACAATCATTATAAATATAGATAGATATATGGAAAAAGAAAAGAAAAAAGAAATAGAAATAATAGGGTCAGGTTGGAGGAGGAAGAGGAGGAGACTGAGTCGTACCAGCGAGGGACGATGTATGAGGAGGAGACGGAGTGGTGGTGGTAGTAGTAGTATTAGGAGGAGGAGCAGTAGAGGTACCGGTGGTGCCGACATGGGAGGAAGAGGAAGTGGAAGGAGTAGTTGTTGTTCGCTTGCGCTTCTTCTTTTCGAAAGGGATGCCGCGGGCCTTGGCGTGGGAGTCGCGGACCTCGCGGAGGTAGATGCGGACGGCGCGGGCGCCGAAGGGGTTGGACTCGGGGCGGCCGCCGTTCTCCTCGAAGGCGGCGCGGAGGCGGCCGATGAGGGCGTCGAGGCTGCCCCAGGCCTGCTTGAGGGGGCAGGCGCAGGGGGCGGGAGGGGCGGGGTCGCCGTAGTAGGGGCAGCCGCTGATGTGGACCTTGGTCTTGCCGAACTGGTCGAGGTACTTGAGGAACTCGATGACGTGGGCCCCGCTGCAGCGACCCAGGCTCAGAGGTGGCTTGTGGTTCTTCAGGTACTCCAGGAAGGTGTTCCAGTCTCGTCTCTTCTGAGACTCGTATCTGCTCAGTGCCGGTGCCTGTGCCGCACTCCCACTCCCACTCGAGGATCCTCCTCCTCCCTCTAATTTCCTTCCTCCTCCTCCTCCCGCTGCTTCCGATGACGATCCTCCTCCTCCTCTTTCCATATTTTATTTACTGTCTCTTCTAGATTTATTGATGTATGTATGTATGTATATGTGTATATGTACGTATTATTGTTGTTGTTGTTGTTTGGTATATGGCGGCCTGGGTGAATAATTACTCGGAAATGACTGAACAATGTTTAAAAAGAGGGGGTGGAGAGGGAGAGGGAGATAAATGGAATGGAGATGGACAAAGAAAGGAAAGATAAATAGAGAGAGAGAGAGAGAGAGAGAGATGGGGACTTAAAAAGGGAGAGATGGATGGATGGATGGATGGAGTGTATGTGTATGTGTATGTGTAGTGGAGTAATAAGAGTAGCTGGTGAGTACTCGTAGTGTTTTGCCTTCTTTCCCGTTTCTGGTATTCGGAGAAATGAATTGATGGAAGGAGCTGCTATCCGAAAGAGAGAGACAAATCAAGACCTATTTCCATTTCCCAGTGGGGTTATGCGTGGAGGCAACTATATCTTCCTTTTCTTTACCTCTATATATTTTCCCACCCTAATCACTATTCGCTAATCAATCAACGCTTCTTTCTATACTTAACTCTCTCTTCTTTTTTTTACCTTCTTCCTCCTTTACTCCAATACAATCCATTGTAAATTTTTAATTTTATCCTACTGACAATATTTGTTTCCACATCCACCACCTTACCTTACCTTACCTCCTTGTTTAATACTCATGATAAAAACAACAAGAATTAGCTCAAGTACCATGATACTCTTGCTCAACCCATAAGCTTTAGGATTCAATTCGTATTCGCAACATATATAGTGCCCTTCTTTGAGATTTGTTTCCACTGATGAATACCAAAGTTGTAGAAATACGCATCAACAATCCAAATACTACTGCCCCCAACAAAGTACGACGAGTAGTATAAATAAGCATGAACGAATGAATGAAGGGGAGTTGGAGAATGGAGAGAGGTCCCTCACATATATAGCTTTGGCCACCTCAACAAGAGACATGCCTTATATCGCAACTTTCCCTACCAAAACCCAAACTCATATCACAACCCAACCCAACCAAGAGTACTAGGGATATCTAAGGCAGGACAAGGATACTAAGCTGCCAGTGTGCCTGCATGCATCTTTTGACTTTAGAACCCATCTCCTTATGTCTTAACACTTCCATCATACTAATCATCATTTATTGTTTTATCTCCAAAACAAGATCCCTATGAAAATTAAAGAATGATTAAGACAGAAGGAATACGAAGATGGTTTAAGCATCTCATTGAAGATGGGTTCTACAAAATAACAAGCAACAATGATAATAAATAATAATAATATGAATAATAATGAGGCACCAAATGGTGGAGGACTCACAAGTGGGAGACTGAATGATTACTATTACGGAGTATTATATTGTGAAAAATGTATGTAGGTTAGGTTAGGTTTCTCCAATCCAAATCCAAACCCAAACCCAATTTCATTGATTAAGCGCATATTTCTCTTTCAGTATGCTAAATCTCCACCTCACAATCACATACACCAACACCACACCACCTATCTCCTACAATGATTTCATTCCTTCACTCAAAACTGGAAACAGTAGCTATACACGGAATTGTTACTACGTACTCCCTCCACCCCACAATGATTTACCCACTTTTATTCAAAATGAGTGAGATTAAAATAATAAGTGGGTAAATCATAGTGGGTTGGAGGGAGTAGTAAAGTACTAATATAGCACTATACTATCCGATTAATCCATTAATTAACTAAAAGCCCAAACATTTACGGAGAAATATTAACTACTAGTAATTCATAACCTCTACTTTTGAAGTCGACTTTTTTTTTCTTTTTTTTTAGAGCGGGCTAGCTGGTTGTCCATAGAAAACCTGCTCTTTAAATAACCAATTAGTCTCTCTCACGACAAAACCATTCGTCGTATTCTTACTACGGGTCAAGTAATAACCATTTAGCTAGGCAAAGACAAATCATTGACATTTTTCATGTGATTTGCTCTGTCTTTCCAATCTAAATACGGGTATTACTTGACCTGTCATAGTAATATGACGGATTACCTCGTCATAAAGCAAGAATTTACGTAAAACAAGGCATCTCTTCAAAATGATGAATCACAAAAATAAATAAAATAAATATAAAAACACACATCGAATAGACACAACACATAGATGGGGCCCAAGAAAGACCAACAGAATCAAACCATAAGGGAAGTAGGGCCTCGCACCCTTTAATCAATTGCATGGGCCTTTGTTTTACACACTGTCTCCTTTCACCTCCCCCCTCCCCCCCTTCTATAGTCTTGGGTCAAGGAGGAGATGTGGGCCACTAACCGTAGCAGAGACTAGAGAGTAGTAGAGAGGTGTCAATCCACGTAAAAGCCGGCAGCATCTCCGTACAATTGGGGGGGTAAAACGCTGGATTCAATGCCAGAAGCAATGAGCATCAATCACAGGAAACCACTGAAAGCGAGACCGAAAGGTCATTCGAACTTCCTTGAATATACATCCGATAAGTCTCAATCTGGTCTTGGTAAACCGTGGCAGAATCTGCTGCATAGTGGTTCCCACTCACATCATCACGCATCGTAAATATTATTTCCCGAACTTCAGGTTCGTGTCCGTTCAGAAGATTACCCATGCTCAGAACCTTTCTCCACGATTGGTTTGGACTTGGAGGTGAAAACAGATCTCCCACAACGTTCCGCTCATCATTTCTTACTTGTTGCCGTTCATTGAACTTCTGCCATGATTACTTCCAAAACAAATTAGTCTCTCGATACAGATGACAAATTATACTACGACTGGTATTTGTCTTATTAGATTATTATTCACCTGGTCTTGGTACTCGTAATTATCTCAAGTACTTAAGTTTACCTGGTCAAAATCACTCTGTACTGCACCGCTGCCCATTCTGGGTAGGTAATAGTTATAATAGTCTCCAAATATTGCATTGCAAAGCCGTGGTGCATGAATGAACTTTCGGTGAAGAGAGGCTGCCATAATTGTCAATCTCTCCACATGCTCAAAAACAACACTTAGACGTCTCAGATCTCCAAAAATCTCGCTGTCCTGCGACAATTGATTTGCTGAAAAATTCCAAGACCACTGAGCAACGTTTTTGGCAGCCAAAGGCAAGAAAAATGTTGAATAAACAAAAGTTCTACACTACATACCTTGTAACGGACTTAGCATAGAGGCCATAGTGAGGTAGAGTTGATTGAGCTTGGCCTTCATTTGACTCAAGTCACCAAAGGTTGCCTGATTCAATGTGTCAGCTGATGCTCTAAATGCTGTACAAATCATCTGCTCAAGCAGCTGATGAGGTCGCAATGTCTCCAAGTAATGAAGAATCTATTAGTACAAATATACATTGATTAGTCGAAAGCCCAACGCTAGAGGAGGAGGAATCTCCCTCTCTTTCAAGAAGATTCAAGACTTTTTAATGTAAATAATTACCTTTTCTCCTTCCCGATTTGGGTCCAATAGTGGCTTCTGCTCATAAGCTGGCAAAGAAGGGGCACCGTTCCAGAGTTTGCGCCAGAAGTTTCCCTGCTCAGACATCCTCTTTGACAACTGTCCTCTTGGAGGCCAATTGTCATTTGCTTGCGCGCCTGATATTCCGCTATTCTCGATACTAACATTCTCCCAATCTCCTGGTGAATGCCATCGAATGAAATCCTCAAACACAGCATCTGGATTGGCTGCTTTAAAAGCTGACATGTCTGTCACAAAGAAGAATCCATCAAATTCTACTGTAAAATAAATAATCTTGCAGCTTGACTTATTTTTTTACCCCTGTTGCAAAACAGAAGAGTAGATAACCGATTTCGCAAGTGCACACCATTACAAGAAAAATGCAAATTTGGTATTCCGTTGGAAGTTACTCCGTACTTCAAATGGACAACCTACCCTATCCCTTGCATTGATTTTTAACAGTAGAACCTACAAGCTCCAAAGTCCAACATCCTCAAATTTATTAGGTTCTGATGGAAAGATAAAATACCTCGAAAAAAGTAAGTGACTAAAACAATGAAAAGTTTATTCTAATTTATACAGCCTCAATATGAATCCCGCCTCATACTTCATCAGTGCATTTATTTTGGAATGTATATCTAAATACCTAAAAGACTTTTGAGATTTTCTCTTGCCACTCTCTCATCAGTCATCACCATGAATTTATGATTAGGAGTTGGGGTGCAGAACATTTCCCTTGTCATAACGAAGAAGTTTCCAAGCGAGAAGTGCCTTTTAGCCAAAACAGGAAGACGGTCTGTAACTTAAAAAAAATTGTGCCACCAGTTTTAAGAGCATTTCCTTTTTAGTTTATAATATACCAATAGGTAAAAAGAGCAAGTAATCTTACTGCACGGTTTATTCAATTGGTTTGTGGAGGTGGTAGAAAAAAGATGCTTACATAGAGTAGCACTATACTGATAACTACATAAGTGTAAGTTTATGAAAGAGACAATTTCTAAATAAAATTAAGCTCACAAATAATATATGACAAATATTGCAGATGAGAAAGGGCAATAAAACTCAATACCGGACAACAAGATCTCTTTCTCAAGCTGGGCAGAAAAGCTCTGCAAGAAAATTAAAAAGGATTTTTTGTTAATTTATGTGGATTAGTGGCTTACACCAGAAAACATCAGTTAAACAGAATCATGCTCAGGACAGTATTTGATCAGCCTTCAAGATACATGCACCAAAACCTTTCTGTACGCAATAGTTACCGGACTTAGCTCTTTGAGCATGCACAAACCTTTTTAAATCATGCATCGTAAAATGCAACTTCATTTTCACATCAAAGGACTTTTAACTTAATCAAGGAGCACAAAGAGTTATCCGCATTAAAAGGATAGATCCTCGGTAACAAGACATAAAACCTCATGAAGACGAAGCTGTAATTAGCCCTTCACTGTAGGCCCTATATGTGATTGTCATCGTCCACAGCTTCTATTTCCAATGGCAGAAACCAAATCTCCAAAATGTCAAGTTGGTTTAGATTACTTACAGATGAATTGCCAAATGCTGCAACAGCATTCAACCTTTCCTCGTGCATGTCTTCAGTCATTAGGGGTGGATCCTGTCACATCTCAAAAGGGTTAAGAAAATTAAACCTTTCGATAAAGACAAAGTATAAAAAGATACACCATAGAATTATTGGGAAAAAAAGTAAAGAAAAGAAAAGGAGTTAATAAAATGCAAGACAATTCAAAGAAAGAACCTGGGTAAAGGGGACATGCATTCTCTGGCGTGAACGCAGCAACATCATTGATCCTACAATACCAGCTGAACCTTTTCGAATGCGGTCAGATGCCAATTCAAGGGCACTAACGTCCTTATCCATTTCTCCAGTATCATTTAAACCATCTTGTTTCTGTCTAACAAACCCCAAACAAGTTATAAATCATCTCAGCATCACATTTGATATGAACAATACAAGATGCTCCGTACATTTTACAGTTCCCTAAAAAAAGGACCTCATAAATAATTTCAACAATTAAACATAATCATACACCGCCCATTTCACCATTTGACTTTATCCTCCTGAATCATTGCTTACTATTTGCTGGCGTCACCTTTATAACATGCTGTAGTAACTTCCGGTTACAGACTCACAGTGGCTCTACAGAATCTAATTCCAAGTGCAACTTGCAAGCACCTTCAAGGTATACCCATAAGCTGATAGGATGATTATCCAACAACATACAGGTCAATTTTTCAGGTTCCAGGCCTATAGCAACGCTCCAAAATGTGAAGTGCAGTAGAGTCTTTACGTGATCTAGAAAGCTATTGCATGTTTCGAAACAAACAACAATGTATGAACAATATTTCAGAGTGGTTAACCTGTGAGTTTCTTTGTTTGAACTTCCACTTGCAACGGGCCTGGACAAAAAATCTTCTTGAAATGGCCTTTCCTCCTGAGAAATGACAGAGTTAAGTGATTCGGCACTGAATAACGTAAGCAGTGCAATTCAATCAGTGTTACAGATACATTATAACCACCTCAACGTAATCAGAGACACCATCTTTGCCATCTGTAGCATCAAAAAACTCTGCGTTTGCTTCACGTTTCTTTTCAATACACATTGCCAGCTGCATTTTCATCAAGCCATGATATTAAATGAGACTTCTCGTATCTACCACAAACTAATGGCAAAAATCACAACATCTAACAATAATTACAATTATGAGATAAAATGAAAGACATTACCATCTGTAATTTCTGATGAATCAAACAAGAAGAGAGATCAATGGCACTGTTGACTGAGATTTTGGGCAATTGTTGCGACTCTTCCCAGCACCAACGAACTTCCCGAACAAACTCAATCCAGAGCATGGCAATGGCTGATCAAGCACAAGGAGAAAAATGACAAATTCAAGCGGGAAGAAAGAAGAAAGAAAAGGAGAAAGACTAGAAAAAAGGGGTAAAAACTAAAAACAGAAAAGTTATTTGAAGGATCATGCTTAAATCTTCTTTGGTTTGCCTTATCGTTCAAAGGGGTGAATCATTCAAGAAGATGACAAAGTTACGAATTCAATGATCGAGAACTAGTTTTCCAATTACCGCGCATATTGCAGCTACCAAACCACAAAGAATGTAGGCAAAACTGTGCAAATAATGACCGTGATGGAGCGCCTTTAATAGCTCGAGAACTTCTATTCTCGCCCTGGGAAAATCCAAGGACATTATCTCCTGTAGGAGCAAGCTACCATGAATTAGCAAAGATGAACGAGTTAACAAATACATATAAGGGATCAAACCAAAATTCAGCACATCGTGGATGCCTATAAATGTCTCTAGTGTCCACAGAGCTAACCAGTCATGGCTTCAAAAACCACACCACCATAGAGGGAAGCCTTCACAATGTACTTCTACGTTACTCCATTTTTTATTTTTTTAGATTAGTGTAATAAAATAATCGCTAATAGTTTAAAATTACATCCCAGATCACTAAACATAAATAAGACAATGTATATGGAACATATTACTCTGACACGCCACATACTTGTTGCTGTCAGACAAAATATTGCCTATGTGAAAGCACCTGAGACACTATTTCTTTTAAGGGAAGACACATAAGACAGCTTTATTTAGGAAACACTTGACTTTTGCATAAAAATTTCCTGCCAAACGTGCACTTGTATACCACACTTGCAGCCTAGTCTCAGAGTGATTGAATCTCAACCCCTCAGGAGGAGGTAACTGCAAAGCTTTAGGTGTGTTTGGATACAAAAATAGGAAGGAAATGGAAGGGAGTGAAAAGGGAAGGAAGAGAAAGGAAATGGAGGGGAGGGGGGGCATGATTTTCCATCTAAATCTTGCCTATTGGTGGGGAAATAAATTGGTTTGGAGGAGGGAAATGGAAGGATACATTTCCCCTTCCCTACAAATCCCTTCCTTCACCCACATTTTAGTATCCAAACAAAGAATTTCATCTCGCTCTCTTTCCTTTTCCTTCAAATATCTCAATCCAAACATAGCGTTAAGGCCTCAGTGAAGTCGAAGGAGCATGAAATAAGATATGTGATCCTTGATAAACTCTATTTTAAATTCCGCTTCTAAGGACCATACAGATATAGCCACAATCACAGCTAGAACGTAGCTTTGTTATGGAAAAAATATGCTAGCTTCTTTCGGATAAAAAATAAACTACTTCCAATTTAGCTCCTAACTTTGAGTGCAAAATACTCTCAAGAGCCTTGTTTTTACTTGTGAAATTTCAAATGTTAAAAGTCAAAAGTATTTTGGAGTCGTTTGCTATTTTTTAGCAAATCACCCATCCAAGCCAGAAGTAAACTGCTTCACACACCACACACGTACTAAAACAAAAGAGTTCCAAATTTCCAATGACATTTATAACCAGCAAGTCTCACAAGTTATCAAACAATAAATTAAAGGAGTACCATTACGAAAAATTTCTTTGAGAATCCGGTCAACAACCGTTGGTGGAGGAATACCCGCGGAGGGCTTCATACTTTCAGCACTTGATTCTGATAACGTTAATTCGGGGGGAAATTGTAAGAGCAATTAGCAAGATGAAAGAACCACCCTTAAAGCACCTCAAGCTTGCTTAAATATATGAAGAACACACTGAATCCATCAAACCTGACACAAAATCTTCCAAAAACTGAGCCTGAAAAGATATCTCGAAAGCGTCAACTAAAAGAGATAATTGTGAAGCAAACCCAACCGCCTTTACCTTCTGACCCTCACATCTGAACAAGAAAGAAAAGTATGTCACCATCATGTCAACTACGCTGTCCATAAACAGCAGGAAAGAACAAATGCCACATGCAGAGTATCTCAATAGAGTAGATAGCAACGGTGCCGGTAGAAGACATGGTAACAGAAAAAAATTTCTTCTCCCTACTCACTCCGTTCCTAAGCAACAATTTTTTCCCCCGAAAAGCTCAGAAATGTAGCTGCATTTCAGGATTACAGAAAAAAAAAATAGAGGTGAATAAATGTACAAGTTTCTTTCAACCTACAAATCCTTAACACGTCTAGAAGATAGAAGGTAAATCTTTAGGTGGGAACCGACGAACAGTTTAATGAACGTTGACGGCCTGAATAAGTTCGACACTTAGTTTAAGAGAAGACGCGAGGAGCACTGATATGATGGGGTCCCAAAGTAATGAGGCGCAAAGCATTAGGCAAAGGGTGCGCCTTTTGTATTCCATGCGCCCATTTGCTGTGCATCGGGTGCGCCATTTGTATTCCATGCGCCCTAAGCACTGTGATGCAATTTGGCTGGCGCCTAACTGCACCTTGTGCCTAGGCGGCTAGGCATGCCTCAAGCACGTTTTTTAAACTAAGGTCCAACATATCCACAACCCCTACAAAGAGGGTACATTAGAAACAACATCATTACCCACCACCCAACACCTGGAGAAGCTATTACAAAAGCAAGGTAAGGGAGAGAAGGACCGGGGCTTGGGAATTGGACATACACAGCCTTTCACATATGATAACAAAGAGTTTCTTTCCACAGTAGCCGTATTAACCCCTAGAAAGAAGATGAGAAGATTAAAAACAACGGCAGGAAAGAGGAACAGGATATATGTTCAGTGAGGAGAGAAAGCACTACAAGAACTAATCTTCCACTGAATACTACTTACGGAATCTCTGGGAGAGTTGGAAGCAAAAGCCAACTTTCAGCTTCATGGGGTGATGAATTTTCAATTTCAGCCATCTCAAGCGAGCTCTCAATAGTCCTTTCTTGCCAAATTGAGATTAATTCAAAACCTGTGTGTTTCATTTCACAAAAAAGCACAAGTTAAGATGTAGTTCGTCAGCCAATACAACATTTAGTATTATATTCATGTTGATATATGACTACAATCAAAGCAATCCTATCAGACATCCAGTGTCAGACTTGACCCTGGTTAAATGATTTATCGTGCATCCTATTGGAGAGAGCAGAAACATGATCCCCAACAGAATCTATTTTTAGACACAATTTCGAGAACGGTCAGAGATACCAAGGGAACACAAAAGTAAAATTTGAGACAAAAGTAAAATTTGAGATTTAGTATAAGAAAGTTCCAAGTTCCTAATATGTACTCCCTCCGGTTCTGTAAAATGTCCCATATTCTATATGAAGCCTATCCATTAGAATTGCTCCGTTTACCAACTTTAGTAACTTTTTTTTTATAATTCAACCCCCCCCCCCCCCGATCATCGTTACAACCGTCGCCGATGACACTACAAGTCGAGAACCCATTAACTCCTTCAATTTACCCTACCACCAAGCCAGCGCTAATCAATCACCACCAAACCAACATTAATCAACCACCGTCAAGCCGACCATTTCCAATTACTCCATCACACCGACATGGTCTAGTATCAGATATTCAGATCAGAGTGAGAGGAGATGGTGGACCATGTTCGGACCAAAGATAGAAAAACGACGACCATGATTGAGTGAGGTGGTGTTCTTCAGTGCCAGAGATGGTGATGATGTTTGTTGTGGATGGGAGCAACGATGGTCGCGGTGGTGGAGGTGAATGAGGATCAGGCGAGCGCCAAGCGGTGGTGACTGATGACGATTGAAGTGCGAGAGTGGTGGTGGTGGCTCAAGTGTGATAGTGGCAGAACTCGTGGTTAGTGATAGAAAATGGGTAAAGTGGGGTGGTGGTGAAGGCGGCAAGCGATGGTATTGTTTGATGTAGGCTAGGAGCGCCAATGGGGTATGATGGCCAATTGATATCCCTCCCTATTCCTAGTGCCCTTTTTAAATGCACATAATTCCCATATAAAAACGTCAATATTCAAGTTGTATCAATCGATATTTCAAAAACCAGTGTTTACAACCGATATTACTATACATATTTCCACATTTTAATATATATCTATACTACCATTATTTTTGGGAAAAAGACTATTAGAAAACACATGTAATTGCAAATGATGTATGTAATTGTGAAAAAGGAGGTCATAAAAGTGAGTATATGCCACAAACAGGGAGATCAGCTCATATTTCGGATATCAAGTATGGTAACGTTTACATTTGCAATATCCCAATATAGATATTTCGTGACCCCACACGGTTGCAAATGATACTGCATTCTTATACCATGGTGGAAGAGCGTTAAGAGAAGAGAATGTGTTCCTTACTAAAATGTATTGACATCACTGAGCGATAATGTACCTCGCACTGGATCTTCAGCTGAATACCACTCGCTCCATGAGCAATCATCGTCCCAGTGTGATCTATGACTGATTTCACCTCTTGCCTTTGCACTGGATTCCGTGTCCTCAGCTTCGACTTCAGGCACATAATCATCATCATCACCATCATCATTATAAGGAAGAGTTCTATAGGTGAGCTTCATAGTAAATTGAACTCTGAATAGATGCATCGAAAAGTCCAACATGGAGAAGGCCTTACATATTCAATGGTGCAAAGACTTTCCCCGAGTTAGTAAAATTCAGACATATATTAAGTAGAAAAGGACAAGACAAGATGAATTGTAATCTTCAGAGAAATCAAGCGCCAGCTAATGCACTCACAAATTTAGATACAAACAGCTCATACAACCCTTCCAAATGCATTAGCTTCACCGGAACCTGACTCCTGATGCAATCCGATTCATATCTTGTGGTGAACACTGTTCCCATGTTTTGAATCCCAATATGAGCTTTTCGAGAAGGGTCATGAACAGGAACAAAGGCAGGCCACAGACTGAAATGAAGCATTAGTGAAAATGCATTAGAAATATAGTCGGTAGTTTATAAGTGAGACTGGCATTTCAATTTGATTGGAAGTTGAAGGTGATGTTTCACCTGTTGCAGTTTGATGAAGCAATTGCAACAGCACTTAGAAGCTTGCTGGCCTCTGGTGAGTCTAGAACAACACCGCTAGCACTTTGGGGTGCAATTACCTGGAACAAAAGCGAGAGACATTTAAAAATATAGGATTTGAGTTTAGTTATACTAAAGCTAATTCTCCAGTGGCATTACCATGAAGTGAGTGACTCCAAATGCCAGCTGCAGGTGATGCAAACTGCAGTCCCAGTTGACAACTTTGGCTGTGTAACCCAAAAAAACATAAGCAGTATAAAGTAGTCCGTATAATAAATAGTCGTAATAATTGGTTGAAGTGAGGAGAAGGATACCATGATGGTCCTTTTGGAAGTAGTACTCCATGCAGTAGCTCTTCTTATCATATTTCAATTCATACTTGGATTTATACAATCTGTTTGATGTTCCTACAGGTAGTGCACCCTTCTCCTTCATAAAATACACTCAGTTGAATAAAAGGCATATGAATAACAAAGTGGGTGTGGGTAAGTTGATAGTAAGATGGGTGTTGTAGTGATGAAGATGTACCAGCAAGTTGGTGGGGCCATCTGCCAACCATCGGCGGCATACTGCTTCAATTTCTGAAATAAACCTGGCATATATATAGATAGATAGATTTGAAGAGATGAAAGATGGGATCATTGGATGAATAGTTAAGGCTTACGGGATACCTTTCCCATGAAGAAGCAAGGGTAAAATCATCAAAACGTTGTAGCTGCTGCATGCATTCATTCATTCATTAAACAACATACTCATTAGAAAAGGAAACTATTCGTAGATGGATGGATGGATGGATGATTAAGTGTTGACCACCTGACATTGACATTGACATCGGGAAACCTAATTGATACTCACTGTTTTCTATGACACACAGACATGATTAATTACAAGAATATTAGGATTAGGATTAAGAGGGAGATGGAACCTCATCATCGTCAGCTTCGGCAAAATCTCTTACACCATCCATTACCCTAACCAAATTCAAAGGGAATACTCGTAACAATTCGAATGAATGAATGAAGGAGACGAAAGGGAATAGTCGTAAGTCGTAAGTCACCTGATACATAGAAATTGGGAAAAGAGGGTGGAAGATACTCCAACAAACAAGAGAAGAATGATTTGATTTGATTTGATTTGATTTGATTGAGGACGAGGACGAGGATGATCCTCTGAAATCGATCAAATTGAGGAGACTCGCACTCGCACGGAGAGTGACTGAATCTCAAATACGTATCCGTATGTATGTTTTGTTTGATTTGAATTTGATTTAAGGGAGGGTTGGACTTGGGTAAGTTGCCTTCCTGCTTCTTTATTACTCACCTCACCCCTAACTCTTTAACATGCCTGTATACTGTATACTGTATACTTCTTCCCGCTCCCATCTTTATCTTTTCTTCAGAGCACAATATGAATCGCCATGCTACCTACACTATATTTTATCTCCGATTCAATATCATATACTCCTTTTCTACATTTTGTACAAAGGTTAGGTTACATAAGTAGAATTGATGAATGACTGACTACATACACTAAGCTTATGGAATATGGATTCCTGGATTATACCATCAATCAACTCACTCACTCACTCAAACCAACCAACTTTTTTACTCTAATGGAGCAATGTTGGATGTATGCATATATGGAGTGTTATGTACAGCTTTTACGGACTACTCTATACAATTTCCATATCTCATCTACTTCCTTCTAACCTTTTCTACTCTAGCCAGAGATAACAACAACTTCTCACACCAACTATGGAGTATTCTACCTACTGTATTACACATCAATATTAATGAGCTGAATGTTCCCAAATACAGTATCAGTATCAGTATCTAACGCGAACAAACACCATTCTGCCAACCAAGTATTGGAGTCGGCTTTCAAGATTTTGCAATAATAAATCATCCAAGAAAAGCACAAACAGGTCAGGTGTCAACAAAATGATCCCATCCCATCCAGCTACCACAAGAATGATGCACATTCAACGCTCAATTTTTATCAGCTCCTTCGTCAAATTCAGCGGACCCACCAGCCCGGAAATCCAGTTGCTTCTGGTACTTCATGCGTCGCCTCTCATCAAATTCTTCCCATCCCTCAACCTGAAAATTTTCTAAATCCACTTATCCTTCTCAACATAGGCATAAAGCGTAATAAGCAACTCAAGTATTGTGGCAAGCCGGATACCTCCCGAAGAACATCCATTGTAATCTGTGTTCCATGGACATCAAGGGATGAAAGCTTCACGCACTTCTTGAATATGGAAGATGGCAGTGATTTGAGTCCATTGTTATTGAGCCTCAATGACTATGGAGCAACCAATGAATGGTTTGCATGAGTATGACTTCACTTAAAGAGATCGCAACTATTTTTATTTTAACAAAAAAACTAAATTCAAACCTTCAAATTCTGCAGACTTCCCAAAGTCTCTGGCAACTCTACGAGGAGATTTGAGGACACGTCAACCTAAAACACAGCAGATACATTATATAGACTCGGCACTTTGAAGAGTAGTTAACTAATGGAAAGAAAATATACACAAACAGGCAGTGAAACCTCAGAGCATTCCCTCCTCCATAAAACAAAGAGAGTGGGGAAGTATACCTCTGTTAGAGAGGCGCAGTCACCTATAGAGGGGGGTAGAGAGCTTAACCTGGTCAATATGGATTAAAATAGGTGAGTCATTATTGTTGTAGAGTGAGGCGGACGCATGAGAAGATCACATATACAGAGTATCATGTTAAGTCTTGTACCCATCCCGTTTACAAAATGCATATGCTAGATTGGGAGTGGGGAGGAAACATAGTGGGTACGGTATGACATTGAATTGTGAAAGGGAAAGATTGCATACATATTGTTGTTAAGTGTTAAGATGTGGAGGCGAGTGAGATGACTTATTTCAAGGGGAAGAGTAGCCAGGTTGTTATAAGCGACATGGAGGTGGTGCAGAGAAGTGAGTGCTCCCAAGGATGGGGGCAGATAGGTTAAGCTGCAAAAGCAATGTTAAAGTTGATGAGACAATAAGAATGGGAAGTACTCCGTAGTAAATTAAAGGGGTGGATAATAGAAGAAAGACACTGACAGGTTATGGGTGAGGGAAAGATAGGAGAGATTGTTGAGTTGAGCTAGGGCTTGCCAGCAGATGGAATCATCCCTGATTTGGTTGCTGCTTAAAATCAACTTCTGCAAAAAGCAGACATGATTGAGACATAGACACAGAGACGGAGACGAGATGGAGGATGGAGGATGGAGGTGACCTGGATGGATGTGAGAGAGGTGATGGTGGTGGGAATGTGGGATATAGAGTTGTGGGCGAGATCGAGGACTCTAGCAGACGATGCACAATCCCAAACTTGATCAGGAATAGCCTTGAGCTGAGATTGCGAGAGGGCCACCACTCCAGTAGCCTTCCACCGATCACATTGTGATTTAGACACCGCCACTTGTTGAATACTGGTACCGCTGCTGCTGTCCATGACTTTCCTGTACTTGGGTACAACCCGAGCATCCTTGAGCTTAGGGCCCTCCTGCATCAAAATCAAAACCAAAATCTGTAAGTAATAATAATAGGAGTAATCAATACAAGAAAAGAAGGTTGACTGACTAACCCCCTGGTGGAGGCCAAGAGAGGCGATGAGCATGATTTTAGAGCCATGGGTGATGCGGAAGGAGGCCAGAGATTTGGAATCCTCGTCTAAAACATGTCCCTTGTGAATCAGCTTTTGCCCCCGAGGGAGCACGTTCGTCAACCTTTGAACAATGCTCTTCAGCTCTGACACCCTAGCCTCCCCTGACACCCAAACACCAATCGTCTCACCTCCAAATTTTATCTGCAATTTTATGCCCCCTTCTCCTTCTCCTTCTTTTTCCTTCTCCTTCTCCTTCTCCTTCTCCATTTCTATTTCTCGCCAATCAATCAATCAATTCTACAGAAACGCTAGATTCAGGCCTGCAACCAGAAAAGATGGATTGGATAGCAGTAATGGAGGGGCTGAGTAAAAGCAGGATGCAACACCCCGGACCCGGATATGTGGAAACCTATCTGAACCTCTGCAAACAGAAACACCCTCTCAGATGCAGAATTGATTGGGCCGTGTCTCCTACTATATGTGTATAGACTAACGCTCACCAAAAAAACTCCATCAAAACTCTCTCCCTCTCTTTCCATAACACTTTTCCAGCCGCCCACCAGATTAATAATCGGTACGATTTCTGGTCATTTCTATTCCGGATCTTGAATCTCTTAACAAAATATGTACGAGTTATTTGGGAGGTCATATCTAGTCGCGTTTCAATTTAACCTAAATTTCATACCACTTAATAGGCCGACAATCGTCTACCACATATCGGGCACATGAATGAATGTATTATCCGTCATAAGTGTGCAACAGGTCAAATACTATTCATGTGGGTAGATAAGACAAAAACAAAATGTCTACCCATGTTTTGTCTTATCTACCACATGGGTTGGCCCGTCGCAGGCTTGTGACGGATATACTCGTCGCAAGCAAGACTTACTGATGTATTATTACTATTCCTATTTTTATTTACTGTCCCTATGTTAAGCTGCCAGCGAGATGTATAAATTGAAATTAATTAGGCCCCCAAAATAGAAAGCAAAAATACATACAGCAACACGTACAGATAGAGGCAGTCTAGTAGTACTGTAGTAGTAGTAGTAAGAAAAGGTGGTATACAAATACTCCGTACAATATACATAGACACGAGACATTAAGATATAAGGGTAAACTAATCCAACATTACAGTATTATTTACATGAGCTGCTATATTCTGGAGTATTATATTGATCATCTCATAACACACAGGCACAGCTGAACAAGTTGCACACATTACACAGCTGCTGCATATCCTTCCTTTAACATCATTGCCTCCTCTTCTGTCTCCACTGTGTACCCAACTGGGGTCTTGCCCCGGGAACGGGAATGGGAATGGGATGATAACTCACTGCAGGCACTTGGTGCTGGAGTTCCTTTATAAGCTTTGCAAACATAGCTCATGAATTCCTCATACTCCTACATTTTTAGCATTACTCATGAGTGAGTAACTTAACTAATAAAACAGGCGACACTAATATCGTTAATTTCTCACCTCATAAAGGGGCTGGCCATCTACAACCACCCAGGGAACGTATTTCTTTGCAGGTTCTAGTGCATTTGTTTCTGCTCCATATTTAAGCACAAGCTGCGCGCATCCTCATAAATAAAACTCAATAAATAAATGCTTCCCATATATAGTATGCATAATACATGGAGTAGATGAATGAATGAATGAGAATATGAAGTAGTCGTAGTTATGAAGCAACCTCTTTGCCATGGCCGCTTGAATAACATTCAGTAATAGGCTTTGGATCCAGCCCCAGTGTTTGGAAACAAGTCTCCCATTCACTATACTTGTGCTTGTACACCAGACTCTCCACACAGTATATAAAGGGGAAGTGCTCACTCTGTATGTCAAGATTACATCCAGATCCATCACAAACATTATTAGCTTGCTTGCTGTATATCAAGTAGTAGTAGGAGGAGGAGGAGAGGTATGATTAGAGTAGTCTAACCAGAGAGGGCCAGACATCAAGAGCACAGGCGTCAATCTCATTAAGCAAGCACTCAGAAGGGCCATGCTGAAGCGATGAACCACAAGTGAAGTGAGGTTAGTTGTAACAGCTAGGATAAGGTAGACGTAATTAATTAATTAGAGTATAGGAGTATTGAGGAAGAAGTAGGTGACCTGGCAAGCAATAGAGTGATCTGATACAATCTTGGCGTTCCCCCAAGGGTAAAACTTGAGGTCAATGATGTGAATAAGACCATTTTGGAAGATGGGAGGAAGTAGATTGACAATAAAGTTGGCACAGTATGGGCACAAGCTTTCGTAGTACAAATCAAGTTTGACCTTATCCGCTGAATTCCACTGCGACTGCGACTGCGACCCTGCCGCGTGAGTCTGGGTTTCCAGCAGCAGCAGCAGCAGCAGCAGGAGGCACGAGAGCAGGCAAAAACATCGAATCCGAATGGAAGCCATTCTTATTCTTCTTCAGCTGATATGAGAGTTGTAATTAATAATACCATACATGGCTGTGTTTGTGACCAGGTCACAGCTTTGTTGCAGTAGTAATGCAGTTCACGTCTCTCCGTCCCATGGTCAGGTAATATGTGAATGTAGTATCTTGAACAATCGCTTTCACTATTCTACTCATCATAAAGCATAGATACTTTGACTGACTCAATATGCGGTAGCTACCAGTTGGACATCAAATCAAATAATCCCACATTTACAAAATTTATTGGCGGTATCTATAGTGAGTATTATACTATTGGTAATAGAGAGTTAGATGTAATTATTATTGAGTACTCGTAGTAATTAATGTAAATCCAGAAATTGCAAAGTTTCTTGTTTATTTGGCAACAGCAAGGAGATATATAGCAGGTTAATCCCCAAACTAAGCATAAATACAAAGTAGTAAGTAGAGTAAGAATGAATCCCTCCAATTGCAGTTAGTAATTGTGATTAAAATAGTGGTGGGGTTGGGTTGGGTTGGGTTGTATTTTGGCAATCAGCGAATTGATGGATTATTTCAAAAACTAATCTACTCCATTCTACGCTAGTACGGAGTATGAGTATTGATACCCTTATGTTTATTGTTTTCCCCAAATCAAATCTGCCCACTGCACCCCAGTTAATCTAATCTAATAAAGAAATGATGGGATAAGAGGAATAATAATTGAGTAGAAATCAAAAGATTGATAATTAAAGTACCTGCTAATTTAATTTACTAGGAGGAGTCTCGGTCTCGGCTATGGCAATCAGAATGAGGGAGGGTTTGGAGAGGAGGAGGAAGAAGAAGAAGTTGTTTGAGGATCAAGTGTTGAAAGCTGTTACGTATAGTATAAGTATACTGCTGCAAGGCAGGCCTGGGTTGTGTTTTATGGCAACATTACACACACTTTATCATTCTCTCATTCCATCTCCTTATGTCTACATTCATTACCTATACTCCTCAATCTCATACTCCCTCCCTCTACATAATTACATACATAGGTCGTCCTGTTACATCGTCTTATCATAGTCATAGCACATAGGTGGATGATATATATATCTGCAAGTGACAAGGGGGCCAGCCAATTGCTAAATTCATTATTGATGAAATTTTATTATAGTTGCAGTACAGTGCAGGATTATTCAGCAGTAGGCCCCTGCCTGCTTACAAACCAAGTAACAACACTCTACTACTCGTACTACTACCAATTAAATCTACATACATACATCCTGATTACTGAAGCACCGCTACCTACTCACTCTACTTTGCTGCCTTCTTCCATCCCTTACTTTATTTTAAGTTTGTAAAGCCGCTGCTTCAACTCCAGATAATGGATGCATATGCCCATGCCCATGCCCACGCCCACCACTCTCTTCCTAACAACTAGGATAAACTTCGACTTGTCGAGTCTTGTGGGACTCGGACTCGCAAGCTTTAGGCTGACTACCCTTGTAAGCTTTGCAGATGTAGGTTATCAACTTTTCCATCTCCTGCATCTTACTATACTTAATTAGGATATACGACATACTAGAAATTATAACACCATTGTTAATGATCAATCGGACAACCAACAAATCACAGCATAATATAATCTTGCTAACCTCTCTTAGGGGTTTTTCATCCACAACTACCCATGGCACAAACTCATGAGGGGGCTTCAGTGCTTGCGTCTCACTCGCGTATCCTAGCTCTAGCTGCATCCATTTATCATTCAAATATCACATTTATTAAGATCCATCACCTACCTAGCTAATTACTACGAGTAACATTTAACAAGCAAGTTGCATATATATCATATATGGGACCTGCTTCCCCTCTTGATTGGAGGAACATTCCTTGACGCGTTCTGGGTCCAAACCCGGCTTCAGCTTCGTAAAACATGTCTCCCACTCAGTATGCTTTCCCTTCAATGCTAGATTCTCCACACACAGGATGAAAGGGAAGTAATCACTCTATCAAAAATGAGACGACCCATTATTATAATTAAGCATCATCAGCGCGCTAAGCTAGCTCTCAAAAATATGAATGTATACATATATACTGCACGGAAATGTCTTCATTACCGGAGAAGGCCAAGTATTAATAGCACAGGCTTCGACTGTATTCAGAAAGCATTCATCCGGGCCATGCTGAAATACAAAAAAAAGGGAGGGGGGGGGGGGGGGGAGTCGATTAATTAAGAAGAAACATACGTAGGTTTGAAGCACGCATGCAGTAAAAAGGAGGAAAGAAGCTAAGCATGGAAGTGGTGTTAATGATGGAGGACCTGGCACTCGAAGGAGTTGTTGGAATGATGAACCCAGGCATTGCCCCAAGGAACGAGCCTGAGTTGAACTATGTCAATGAGGCCGTTATGGAACAATGAGTGAAGATCTTCAATGATAAATTGCTGACAGCCTGGACATAAAGTCTCATAGTACAAGTTAACGGATACTTTAGGCACTACTACTGTCCGGGTGTGATCATCACTTGAAGAGGTTGCAAGGCAAAGCATGATGAGGCATGAGAGCGCAAAAATAATGGAGCGCATTATTATGAGTGTGGTCGCCATGTTATACATACATAGTATACTCAATTAAGCTTATATAAGAAGCTAAGTTGAAATGAGACTGCTGCGTTGGTTGTTGTTTATATAGATAGAGGGAAGCAAGCATAGGTGATCGAGGCGAGAAGTAATTAAGAGTGAGCGATAGAGGCAGTCGTAGTCATAGATGATGATGAAGATGATGATGATGATGATGATGATGATGATGATGATGATAAATGATGATGATAATGGCATGAAAGCAATTGGTAACTACATACATAGTGGAGTATTGCTGGTTAATGGTTAATGGTTAATGGTGTCAAGTATGAATATGATGTGAACATTAAACCTTCCATATTAGGAGAGATTATTTCTTCCATTTCTCTCTTTATTTGAACACCAATTGTGATTTGTTGTCGACTGTCAAGTCATCAGGCATATGCATATGCATTTGGAATCGTTTCAAAGTAGTCCAGTTGTTGCTGTTGATTTGGCGAGATAACCAACCCAT
Source organism: Agrostemma githago (assembly GCA_958450325.1). Lineage (NCBI taxonomy): Eukaryota > Viridiplantae > Streptophyta > Magnoliopsida > Caryophyllales > Caryophyllaceae > Agrostemma > Agrostemma githago. The sequence goes on along the minus strand of OY288243.1, from coordinate 78,139,078 downwards.
GAAGATAGATATGCCCCGATTAAGAACCCACATTTTAATGGATAATGATAAAGGCTATTGGGTTGGGCTGGGCTGGGCCCATATAATATAAAACTACTTTGATATATTAATGGACACATGGGCTTTTAGTTGAGTTGGGTTGGGTTGGGTTGGATTTGGCAGAGGAAATGGGATCATACTCATTAATTAATAATTAATAATTACTGCCTTACTGGGGAGTGGGGATGGAGGATGAAACCAAATCAAGGAAGAGAAAGGGAAAAGGGAAAGGGAAGAAGAGGGAAGATGTTGAGAAGACAAGTGGGCGGAATGGATGAGCTCATCGACGAGAACCGCCGCAAAATCCAAGTACTCCGGGAGGATCACGCCGAGATGCTCTCCACCAGGGCCTCTCTTCAGCAGGACCTCACCCTCTCCACCCACCACCTCCGCCACCTCGCCGACACCGCCCGCAAGGTCAGCCTCGACAGGGACGCCCAGGTCAAGCTCCTCCTCGACCAATCTCTCCGGGTCGACGCCCGCCTCCGCGCTGCCCAAGCCCTTCTGCCCGAGCACGCCCACCTCCAGGCCCATCTCCGCACCCTCGCCGACTCCAACGCCCACCTCGCCGCCCACCTCAAGGCTCTCCAATCCGACTTGGCTACCCTCCCCCACCACGACCTCGCTCTCCTCAAGGACGATCTCCACGCCTTGCGTATGGACCTCCTCAAAGGGAGAGCCGCCCTAGAATTTGAGGAGAAGACGCGCTCCGCTAATCTGCTGCAGTATCAGGCAATGGAGACCAAATTGGCGTCCATGGCCAATGAAATTCAGAGGCTGCGTCGGGACCTCCCTCCTCCTCCTCCTCCTCCTCAAATTCCAATTCCAATTCCAATGCCTGCCTCTAACCCAGGTTGGTTTTTTCCAGTTTCCTAGTTTTGTTTTGTCGAATTTCCAATTTCTAAATCCATTTGCTTTTCAGCTCCTCCTCCTCCTCCTCCATACTTGGGAAACTCTGCACCTTCTGATATGCGTTTTCGTGGACCTCATTATCCTATTCCTATGTACCAGGTACTTCACTTTCATATATGCATAATATAGGAGTACTTACTCTACTTTGTACTCTAAGGAAAGACTATCTTTTAGGTTTAGGAAAGGAAAGTGTCCTACTTTGTACTTCAGCTTTTGATAGCTCATAGCTGGGTGATTAATCATGTTCAACAGTATTGATACTGAATTCAGGCACTCAATGGAACTGGATAAGTCTTCTGTTTGATGCGGTGCTTATAGATTTTGTCATTTACTTCACCAAATCATGTTTCCTGTAAAGCATGGAAACAAAATTAAATATTGATAGCTGAAAGACTAATACTTAGCAAACTGTTATGATGGGATGGATGTTCTATCAACTAACGTCTGTGTAAATGTATTGCAGGCTACAGTTTCAGATCCTGCTGGTGATGCAACTCAGCCTCCAGCAAGTGCTCATTATCCTTTCGTGGTGCATCACTCTCATGCCCCTTCTTGATATACCACCTCAAACAAACTTTTTTGAAAGAAGATGTCACAGACATTAAACAGCACAAGGCACATCAAGTGTAGTCCTCTTACTTAGGGTTTATTATCTTAGATTGAACGGATTGATAGCATAACTAGGAAACTCTGTATATACATGTTTGGCGATTTCAACCTACTGTATATCAGACTTGCATTGAAGTGAAATACGAGAGAAGGACGGAAAGCATGAAATAATCATGAAACATGCTCAAATAGGATGACATTGTGCCTGAAGAAACTGGTTGGTGCATTTACGAATTTGATATTGCAACTCCTACCTGCTTCAATTTTGGTTGATGACTGAAGCATCTTCATTTATGCCCTGTGATGCTCCTCATCACAAGTTAAGAGCACGTAATCTGTCCAAAAATGGGGACCACTTGTTTTACTGCATTGGCTTCAGGGAATATTTGACAATTTTACTTACGAAATTGATAGAGGTCGTTTTCCCAACTTATTTCCAGCTCAATTCATACCCATTCAGAAATCAGTTTTTCAGTTTGTCCAAGACAATTCGGTCTCATTCAATTAAGTTCAGTTCGATTCATATTCATCTGTTAAGTTCAGTAACCTCGAATTCGATTTTGTTGAGTTTAGCACTTCAGCATAATGCATCATTCAGTCAGCTACTTTCGAGAACAAGCCCTAATTTGCCTCCACCTCATCTCAAACCAAAGAACACAGAAAACTGCTCTCGATTTACCCCAAAGAAAGCATACATAGAAGAATTGTCAATTACGAAGAAAGAATTAATACTCCCCCTCCCTCTCTCTCATGCATGCACCATGTCCTCTAGTCCTAAAATACACAAGAAAGTGAACACACTCATTTGCAGTCCAGTCCAGTCCACTCAACATTTAAATGGGTCAGTCTCAGTCATTCACGCAGCTAGCTCTCCCATTTTAATACCCTTATTTATGACTACTATTCGATTCAATCCACGCCATTTGGACTTCCCACCCATTCTCTGCTAACATTTCATTCCATCTCCCTCCCTCCCTCCCTCTCATAGTCTCATTCTACTAGTGTGTGCTCATCGACATACAACCCTCAACCAGGCTACCCCTCTCTATATGGATCAACAAACCACAGTAACGGTTCATCACAGAGGCATGGACTACAAAACCAAAATTAAAAACATCCTTCCATCAATCCAAACACATTCAAAGCTTAAATAAAACAACAAATGCCATGTATCTTTCTCAAAATCCGTAATACTACCCTCAGCCTCAGACTCAGCTGGAATACTACTGTCACAACTAAAGAGTATTAAAATGAAAACCAAAAATAATTCAAGATCAAGCAGTTGCCGCCGACTTCTCGGCTTGCCTCTTGCGTGCTTCCTCAATGATGGTCAACTTAATACCCTTGCCCTTTGGAAGAGATACCCAAGGTTTTGTACCCTTGCCAATGATAAACACATTCCCCATACGTGTAGCAAACTCATGCCCTTGGGAATCTGTAATGTGGATTGTCTCAAAGCTTCCCTTATGTTTTTCTCTGTTCTTGATCACTCCAACACGGCCTCTGTTTCGTCCACCCGTTACCATCACAACGTTACCTACGTCAAACTTGACAAAGTCCACAATCTTGTTCTCTTCCAGGTCAAGCTTGATGGTGTCGTTCGCCTTGATAAGAGGGTCTGGGTATCGGATGGTTCTGCCATCATAAGTGTTGAGGTATGGGATACCCTTGTTGCCAAACTGCACGTTACGGACCTTGCACAGCTTGAACTGCATGGAAAAAACTCCTTGTGAGTGAGGATGATGGTGTTACTCTAAAATCAAATTACAAAACTCAGTGGAGGTTAAGAACAAACCTTAGCTTCATCATCCCTGACGGAGTGAAGCCTAAAGCGGCCCTTAACATCGTAAAGGAGGCGGAAGTTCTCATTTGTTTTCGGAATGGAAATGACATCTGGGATTAAGAAAGATGAAAAATACTGTGTAAATAGAGAGGTAAGACACACTCACACACTAGAGAGAGAATGTAAACAAGCTAATAATCACTGAAATGATGAACATCAAAACCTCAGAACAGCGGAAAACTCAGCCGCAAGGGGAATAATAAGAAAAACAACCAGGGTTGTAGTGTTGTTCAGCTTATCTGTGAAGTCATCAATCAAGTAGACTAGGTAAATAAAAAGCAGGAGGTGGTGCATAGTATAGTATACCCATGAATCCAGCAGGATAAGTCTTGTCGGTCCTAATCTTTCCATCAACCATGATATGGCGTTGCATGAGAATGGCAATGACTTCACGGTAGACAAGAGCATACTTCAACCTGTTACGCAGGATAAGGATAAGAGGCAAGCATTCCCTAGCTTTGTGGGGACCGGAAGATGGCTTGGGAGCCTACAAAAGACGCAAACAGACAGACAGACAGTATGTATGGTGAGTGGTGAGTGGAAGAAAGAATATAGGAAGGTTGGGAGAAGGGAAATGGAACATACAAAAGCACCGCCAAGTTTGTCAAGCATCCAATGCTTGGGTGCATTGAGCCTCTTCAAATGCTTCTTCAAACCCCTCGCCTGTACACACACACAAACAAACAAACAAACAAACAAACAATTCACATCAATACTCCAAGTAACCAATGAAATGGCAGTCATTAAGAAGACACAGCATCCACATTCAGATTGATATGATATGATATGGGAATGTTAGGACTTAGGAGGATGAAGAATAGACTTGAGTGTAGATTGTACTTGATTGTGATTGTGTGATCAAGCAAAGAAAGGGCATATAGTGGATCTCAAGCACTAGAAATAAATAAATGAGAGTGGAGAGTGGATATATAGGTGGTATAAGCGAGATTGATGGATGTTACACAGTCTCTCAAGTCATTTCCCTTTGAGTCTAAAACATATACGGAGTACTCCACTAGTGGCATGGATGAACCTACTGTATGCAACTATAATAAGAAGAATCTGGAATGAATAAGTATGATAAGAAAAGGGGGAGTACCATGGTTGAATTGATGAAAGAATCACTGAGAGGAGATACACACACACTGCTTCTGCTGCTGCCCTTCCTTCCTTTCTTCCAAATGGATTTTCACAAAACCCTAGTTGTCTTGTTTTTATAACACCCACCCCACCCCACCCCACACCCGCTTCCTTTTCGAATCACACATGTTTTTCTTCATTTCAGCCCACTGATGTTACATTCAAGCCCAATTATATTCTCACTAAAGCCCCCTTCTGTTGTGGACTGACTCTCTTCATCTCATCCCAGCCCAGCCCACAATTATTACACACTCTAACACGCTCATCTTATTCCGTAAGTAAGTTAACTTCCACTTCATTTGATTCAGCCTCCAGTCCAGTACAAGAGTACAAGAGTAGAGTTTGTTTGAGAGTGATAGTAATGGAGGAGGAAACATGGGAAAAGACAGTTTGTGTGACAGGTGGCAGCGGTTATATTGGGTCATCCCTCGTTTCTCTCCTACTTCACCGTGGCTACACCGTCCACGCCACCCTCAAGCTTCTCACTGATCCCAATGAAACCCACCACCTTCAAAGCTTACCGGGCGCCGACACTCGGCTCAAGCTGTTCCAGATGGATCTCCTGGACTACGCCTCCATCCTCGCCGCGCTCACCGGGACAGCGGGCGTCTTCCACCTCGCATCTCCCTGCATCGTCGATCAGGTTGACGACCCCCACGCCCAACTCCTGGATCCCGCTATCCAAGGGACCCTCAATGTACTCACGGCTGCCAAACAGGCCGGGGTTAAGCGTGTGGTCCTCACTTCCTCCATATCGGCCATACATCCCAGCCCCAACTGGCCTGCTGATAAGATCAAGGACGAGGAATGCTGGGCTGATGCTGATTACTGCCGCCAACACGCCCTCTGGTATCCGCTTTCTAAGACCTCTGCCGAGAAAGCTGCCTGGGACTTTGCCGCCCACAACGGCCTCGACATTGTGGTCGTCAACCCTGGCACTGTCATGGGACCCATTCTTCCTCCTCTACTCAATGCCAGCATGCTCATGCTTCTTCGCCTTCTTCAGGGTATTTTTCACCCTCTCATTTTATACTACACTCATTTCTTGGGAATAGAATAGAATAGTGATTACATTTGCAGCTACAATTCGGCCCCTCAAATTATGTGGCTTTATTACTCTTGTACCAATCTTAATTCCTGTGAATTAGACTAGGCATGCCAACATCTTTACTTACTTCAGCATTTGATTTATCAATGAGGGCTCACTGTCTGTCTGCTTGCTTCTCATCACAAAGCGCCTAATTACATTGCTACTCTACTACTTCTATTATACTCTTATGGAATATAGGTGCTGGTATGTGACAGGGTGTACGGAAACCTATCAAGATTTCTTTATGGGATCCGTCCATGTCAAGGATGTTGCCATGGCACACATTATAGTCTATGAAAACAAGTCTGCCACAGGAAGGCACCTCTGTGTTGAGGCCATTTCTCATTATGGTGACTTTGCTGCCAAACTCGCTGACTTATATCCACACTATAATGTGCCAAGGTACCCACCCTAAATACCATCACCACTTACATACATACATATGTGCACAACTCCGAGCTCAGTAGATTATGATAGCTATCTATCGTGTTGGTTTTGAGCAAGTGTGACTTTGGCCCTAAAATCCTATATGCATCTCCTGCATACAGGTTGCCGAAAGATACACAGCCGGGTTTATTGAGGGCAAAAGATGCGTCAAAGAAGCTGATGGATCTAGGTCTAAAGTTTATATCAATGGAGCAAATAATCAAGGAATCTGTGGAGAGTTTGGAGAGCAAAGGGTTCCTATCTTCAAATTGATACTCATATTTGTAATACTACTTGGTGTAGTAGCCTTAAGATTACAACTTGGAAGACTAGACTACTAGAGGCAGGAGTCTGTTGTCTCCTTACAGATGCTGCTGTATGCTAGGCTTGTACCACCTGTGTTATGTATTCTCTTAATCTTACTTGTATGTGGTGAATGTGATATAGGGTGGTGCCTAACGAGTTAAAATAAAGTAAAGATTATTACGAGAATCATATATCTTTAGTCGGTTACTCATTTTTTATGGCCAAAACCAAACAACTAGAGCTTTGGGGAAATCAAAATGCAGCTATGTTTTTTAGAATAAGTTTTTGCTTCAAATATTAAAAAAAACGTGTAACAAGATTTGTATGTCGGCAAAGATCAATAAATCAACAATTTGAATAATTAATGATGCAAGTACCTTTCAAAGACTGAATCAGGTAACTTGGTTGATGTCCATGGCCAAAGAAAGGTCGTTAAAACTGCATGTTACCCACATGCAACTGCTTGACTTTTACTCTTCTAATGAATTCTTGTATACAGGGACTAGGATAGGAATAACAAATTAAATTCTACAACTTCAATCGTTCTGCACCTTTGATTGCACAGTACGTTGACTGCACGTTTGCCATATTACAACTTAGAAAACGTGTAAAAGGCTATGAAAAGTCAAAGATACAAACGAACAAATGAATGAGAAAGTAGCCAAGTACTAATGAAAAAAGGCGTCATAAGATGGATGCATAATTCCACCCTAATACTCTGGACCTCTAGTTAAGTTAGAAGCGAATAGATGTCGTCGTGAAGTTTACAGCAGAGTTTGAACCCCGTATTAATGAAACTCCGTCTTCAAAGGTTCTTGGTCCTGAATTAGGCTACCACTGCAAGCGGCAAAGCAAATGTAGTCGTGCATATTTTCAGTGAAGCTATGAGTAGGCAGAATGATGGAGTTATCGTCTGAAAGTTGTTGCATCTGGTTTTGGAATGACGTGGTCGACAGATGCTGCTGCATTTGTAAGGACAGCAAGTGTGTTTGAGCCAATGCCAGCTGCGTTTGTAGCTCTGAGACTTGGGTTTGCAGGTATGCAATTTCACCTACACACCCATACACTGGATCCCGCACCCTCGCTTTCGCTTCAAACACCAAACTGCTCACTGCATCTGCTCTTTCGTCTACTGCAAGCTCCTGCATTTCCCCCAAACTCGATTTTATTCAACTATATCTCGGAGTTTAATGAAGACAAGATATGTAAGAGATGGGTAACGACTTTCAATTTGTCATGAAAAGTTGATCACACAGAATGAATATAGCAACCATTTATGATGTTGAGTGAATACATTCATTGAAAAGAGTAAGCATGGATACAGAAATGGAGAAGATAATCTTATACGAGTGAAAATCGAACCTGTAACATTTTGCTGACATTGCTGGCACCAAAGACCTTATGTACAATAGCAAACCTCTGAGGGTCATCAGGAGGAAAGTAAGGAGCAAAGATGCATTCCTTAGCACAACGGCGTCGCAACAGCTTGCATGAGGCACAGGGTGAACTAGCCACCATCTTCTTAGCTTCAACTACTGACATTAATGAACAGGTGTTCATGTGGTATATTGCACTATATATGTAAAACAGATTAGGATGTGGAGGATAGAAGGAATGAACTTGAAGAGCGAAATATATAGATAGTATATATTTATAATAGTTGAGGGGAGGTGTTCATGTGAAGGGGAATAGCATAAAATAAGTTAAAACTAAGAAAGAGTGTTCATTTAGATTCAGGACAGATTAAAAAAAGAAGCAAGATGTATAGATATGAGAGCTTGTTAATGGAAATTTCTTGGTGTTGGAAAATTACGCGACCAATTTAATAGTCCTACAAATTGGTTGTATATCTAATATCCTACAGCTTACAAGAATGTATCATGTATGAACATTTGCAGGAGAGTAAGACCACCGCTCCAGCGCGTGATAGGTTGGCAACCAAGCAGTTTTTTCATCTACACGTTCCACTTTGACTGCTTTAATTCTCTAATCAACAAAATACATTTCTTAAAAAATTATGATTTCTATATAAACTTAACACTTAAATCAACCGGTAACAAGTTGTTTGTTTAACCAAGAGTTCTCGAGTTGAGTCCTGAGAATACAATACTAATACTACAAGCTACGTACAAGGTTAGATAGATACTCCACTTCATATGTGTCATTGACTCATTGTGAGTGTGTGTGAGGGGAGGAGGAATAGGAAAGAGATAAAAGCAATTAATGCAGGGTTAAGAAAACGAGCAATTTGGGGTTAACAAGAAATTAAACATATCCTTGTAGTAGGTGGGCATGAACCAAGAGTTGAAATGGGTTCAACGTGGATGTTTGTTGACAGACATTCACATCAAGATACAAGTTAATTCGGATTTCTATCTTCAAAGTTGACAAACATTAACCATTGTGTATCACAATGTAACCATGTTGCTTTTATCAACGACTATGAAACCATTCACCAAATTACAGGCTAACCATAGTTAATCAAGTTGGGAATAATCAACCATACTGTGTTTTATAGTAGTACGGAGTAGTATTTAAATTGAGAAACAACAGTAAAAGTTTAGAAGACAATTTATTCCTCAAGTAAACTTTAAAAATTATTTCACTGCATGATGTAGTAACAAATGAGCTCTTCCCTCCAAAAAACTAATTTGTGTGCTAATTACTTTGGCTCCTTTACTAAAACCAAGCACAACAAATCTCTAATTGGCATGAAAACAAAACTTGTTCCAGTGCAAGCTAAATAGCAGAGCTCGAACACTAAGCAATGCTGACCCGTCTTTCGTACAACATCAATGGAGTATAAGATAATTCCATATTCATTACTCACATGTAAGACCCTTGTACGATACAACATAATTACAGTTATTATAACTATTGTTATAAAATAACGGTTCCAATGGTGCATAACCTAAAATAGAAGTGTGCAACCAACTTTTTTTAAGGGAAGAGAAGCCTCCGTCAAAATTTTAAACATTCAACAGTCAACACACTGAGATCTGGGATGTAAACTTGTAAAGTTAGATTGCACACAAATCTTTGTTTATTCATAGATTAACGTGAGCAGAAAAAACAGACATCTCTCACCACAAAAAAGAAGAGAAGAATCCGTCCAAGTTCTAATGCACGCAATAAATGCACATTGGTGATATGGAAGATTCGATTATTGAAAAATGTACAGTTCTTATATTCTATTGTAAATTTGTAATCAAGCTAGAACTTAAAACTTCCGGAATCTACTCTCAAAAAAAAATTGGTAAAATGCTCGTCATGAAAGGGGCAGTGTACCTCAATAGTCCAAGTATGTACTGTAGTAGATTTCCAATGCAAATGCAAGATAACCTAATTCAAACTGAGACCACATTAGTTCAAATGCATACTTCATAGTATTCAACTTGGGTAAGAGTGAGACACTGAACATTGTTTTAACTAAGTAAAGATTCATTCAACTGATAAATGATAATGCCTCTCGGGCCAGAAAAAATAATCATAATCCCGCTTTCAAATCAATGCTTCAATATAATTCGATTCGACCAACCAAACACGTACATATAAGCATAGGACAAGAAATATGAGGCCCAAAACTGAGTGAATCTAAAAAAGTAAGAGTTAGGTCTACTCATCGACCCAAATGTAAACCTGCCAGTCACTAAAGGACCAAACCATTGTTCTTGGCTGTCTACAAACATTTACAAAATTTGTATATATACTACGGTCACAAGCAAAATTGAGGAACCTGACAAGTAAGCCAGAGTAGCTTCACTTCAAAGTTAATTCCTTCGGAGTAGCAAGAATATCTACTGATTCTTCAGACGCGACAAGTTATGTGCATTATGCAGCTTGATCCCATTTTTGAAAGAAGTGCTTGCTGAATACTCTGCTTTATTCGAGGGCGAAGATTGTTCGAGGATCATAATCTTCTTTTTTACGTACTTTGCCGTGTGTGCTTGAACTAAACAACCACCAGGAAAAAAGAATGGTGTTAGAGGAAGGTGGATGAATATCCTGTTTCTACACCAAATATCTTCATTGACAATAGAAAACTAAAAAATGTAACCAAGATCGTCGTCATCATCAAGTGAATTACTGTATCCATATATGCTTTCTAGTTTACTAGTAGTATCCTAATGGAGTAAATCTCTAATACAAAAGTATGATCAAAAGATAATACCAAAAAAGCAGTCATCAAGGGAGAGAACTACAAGGTGTTCTTTCAAAGGAGGGATCACCCTAAGAAGGCAACCGCATCTAGACAATTTTTAAACTCTCTAAAACCTCATCATAGTAACTACCTTGCAAGACTATGATCAGATAATTCCAAATTAGTTGACATTACAAACACCCTTGTCATTCCATCTACTCTTACAAGTATATTGAGTAATCGATTCGGGCGATCAAAACCACAGGAGAACAGCAATCTTATGCAGCTGTCTTAAAATTATATCATATCGATAAAAGTTTATGCTGTGCCTTATTGTCCAATAGCCTTTTTATCAGAAAACACAGAAAGAGCAGTAAGTAGTCCATAAGTAACATGTCAAAGGCAAGTGGATAAGCAATAACAAACTCCTTCTACTCCAATCAATTCTATACATTTGATTAAAACATAATTCCATATATGCAATGAACGCAAAGAAGTAATCGGAATGGAGGGAGTATGTTGTAGGAGTCTTACCGGAGTGATTGGAAGACAACTGGACAGCAACGTCCTTAAGCTTCTGTATTCTATCAATGCTCTCAGGTAAGACACCGCTTCCTCCATCACCATTTCGCTTTGTTTGGAAACATGATAACGCATTTTCGCATGCCTGATATACAAATCCAGACAAAATAAAAAGAGAATAAATCATGAATGCTGCATACTCCGTACCGTAACCAGTCAAATCGGCAGGAATCAGAATGAAACAGTTAGTACCTTGGCGGCAACAGAATAGAAAGCATTATAGAAAGCATCTTGTGCAAAACTCATCCATTCATCGCTAGAAACTTGAAAATGCGGGTGAGTAGCCATGTTTGAATCACGCAAGACCAAGCCCTCATATCTCAGAGATAAGCAGCTCTACGTACAAAATTATGATCACATCTCGTACTATGTAGTGACGTAATGAGTAAGTAAGCGGAATTTCAGAAAACAATCAACAATCCAAAAACACAAGCATGATATGAATGACCCGGATACCTGCGTATCATCAAGAATGGCGAAAGCGCGGACGAAGAATTCAAGAGTAGAGAGCTTGAGTAGTATGGATTTATCGGCGGCTTGGCGGATGATTGTGAGAGATTGCGATCGGAGAAAGTGCGAAAGCTGAGTCCGGAGTTGCAGCAGCTGTTTGGGGTCTTTTCCAGAAGAAAACAGCATTCGCTCAAGAATCCCGAGTGTCGACTCGTCCAACCTGTTGTAAATTCCAAATCAAAATTCGAAACAATATAGATGAAGATTCAGAGGAAGAATGAAGAGCACCTGTTTAATTTGAGGCGGGAGGAAACCAGCGAGATGGCGCCAGAAACATCAGCCATTCATTCAAATCGTGGTGTGAATTCAGTTTTAGGGCGGGAGGACAAGTATTTTCCATTTACTCCATTGCCCCAAATTAATTAACGATTTAGGGTTTATTACTTTATTTGAAATCATTTGTTTCAATGAATTAACATTACCAATTTACCATCCTATTCTTTTACTCCAAGTAAATTATCTATTCTAAGTAAATATTTTACCTATTTGGGAAACCCTTTCGAGTAGGTCTCTTGAGAGACGGCTTCTCGTTAACTTTACTGAGAAACTAACTACAAAAAGTAAGTAACAGTGGTACCAAACCTAATAGAAGTATGTACAATTAACATAAAAGAGTGTACAAATATAAAGAGGGTACGCTTGTTATAAAAACAGGTACAAAACAAAGCTGTCATTTAAGGGTACGAATAGGACATAGAGTGGTACTGAAGAGTCGTCTCTCAATAAGTTATTGAGAAACCATCTTTTCCAAGATTTTGTGTTTAAATCGGACGCTCCGCCTCTTTCTTACGTATCGTCTCAACCGAGACATTATTTGGTGTTTTGGTGTAGTTGTTGGCAAAGAGATCGATGCATGACATATATAATTTCAATCTTAAACATGCAAATTGATATCGACTAGGTTGTTTATTGCATAAATTGAATTACCGAAGGGGATTAGCATGTGAGGTTGACTGGAAAACGATGAACTGCCAAACAATCAAACTATGATAGATTATGTAGCCAATTCGCTTCCGACCTATGTGATGAGTGTGTTCAAAATTCCAACGCAGTTTTGTGAGGAGCTAAGCTCGATTATTTCGAAATTCTGGTGGGGCCATCTCGACTCGTCCCGACGTATCTCGTGGGTGTCTCGGAAGAGACTTTGCAAACCGAAGGAGATTGGAGGAATCGGATTCAGGGACTTTAGGAAATGTAATTTAGCTCTACTAGGTAAACAAGCGTGGAGATTGATTACAAATCCTGAATCTCTATGTGCTAGGCTTATGTGTAGTAAATATTATGCCGGAAGGGAGTTTTTGAACGCGAGAATGGGGGCGAACCCAAGCTATACATGGAGGGGTATTATCGAGGCTAGAGAAGTGGTGAAGAGAGGATTGAGGCGCAGAATTGGAGATGGGAAGGAATAATCATTTGTTTGGAGGGACGTGTGGATTTCAGGAAATGGTGGTGGTCAGGTTATATCGCCTTGCCCGAGCGGGTCAGAAGATATGAAAGTTGCGGATCTTTTTGCCGATGAGGGTATGAGAAGATGGGATGAGGAGAAGTTGCAAGACCATTTTCTTCCGTTTGAGGCCGACATAATCAAGAATATCAGGTTGAGCGAAAATGATGCTAATGATATTTAGTGTTGGGGGTCGGAGAAAGATGGTATATACTCTGTAAAATCGGCTTATAAACTGCTTGAGGGAGAAAAGTTAATGGTTGAAGAGAGCTCGGACAAGGGCAGGGAGAAATGGCTATGGAGCAAGATTTGGAATGTCCCGGTTTGGCCTCGAGTCAAGCTTTTCTTCTGGCAGCTGTGCAACGACGCGATAGCAACAAAGGTAAACATTTCTAACCGAGTCGGGTCGGAGGATGTCATGTGTCCTATGTGTCGGTCTAATTACGAGTCGAGTCTTCATTTAGTCCGTGACTGTGGTCTCGCGCGGAGGGTCTGGGAGGGCTTGGGGCTTTGAGAGGGGGAGAAGGATATGGGATTGGGGGTTCGCGATTGGATCGAGGAAAGGTGGCAGGTGTTTGGGGAAGATTTCTTCGGGTTGTTTATGACAGCTTGCTGGGCATTATGGGAAGCGAGAAATAAACTTGTCTTCAACAATGAGTCGGTTAGGGATGACAAGGTGGTGCAACGGGTGAACGATATTATGGCGGAATTGGATGGGAGGGACGAAGCTAATGGGGGGCAGGGGGAGTGCGTAAGAGGAAAAAGGGCGGATGGAAGGAATGGGGAGAGGTGGAGGCCGCCGGGGGAAGGGGTGGTTAAGATTAACGTCGATGCAGGGACAAAAGACGGGGTTGGTGTTGGGCTAGGCGGGGTTTGTCGAAACGCGGAGGGGGAGGTCCTATGGGGGTTTTCTATGCGACGTAGGGAGGATTGGGATCCGCAAACTGCTGAAACGGTGGTCATACTCGAGGGAGTGAAGGAAGCTTAAAGACAAGGGCAGAAGGATATTATCGTGGAGAGTGACGCACAGTCTGTGGTGACAGCTATCAATGCTCGGAAGACTGGTAGAAGCATCTTATTCCTAGTTTTTGAGGATATTCTTTTATTTAGCTCTTGCTTTCGCTCTATTAGTTGGTGTTTTACGAAACGATCTTGTAACGGTGCTGCTCACGAACTTGCACATGCTTTGATCTCTGAACCATCGAGCGTTATTTGGGGTAATATGCTCCCGGATAAAGCTAGTTGTATTGCGGTTGATGATTTAATTTACTAGTTTCCGTTTTGGGAGTTTCAAAAAAAAATGATAGATTACATTATATAGTTGTTATAACGGAAGAGAAAGACAAACAAATAAGAACGTAAAATCGAGAGACAGACAGATTTACGTGGTTCACTAACAACCTGTTAGCTACGTCCACGGGCAGAAGGAGGGGATAGTTTTATTAATTTGAGGAGAGGTTACAAATTTCATACTGATATCATAATTCTTAGGGTAAGGGTATGAAAGTTTATATAATACTCTCAACCTAAACAGAAACCCTAAACAGATTAGGAAACCCTATACAATAGGAAATCTTAGGTCAGATACTCAGATATTGACTAGGAAACTCTAATCAATCAGATATTTAATTAGGAAACTTTCCTAATTAAACAGATTCAGGTCGGAAACCAATTCGAGATCCAAAAAAGACAATTGCTAGGCACTTATTTCCTAACAATCTCCACCTTGCCTCGAATTGTCTCTCAATCAGATCAGACAGATGCATTCCAACGAATGCCAGATCAGAATACCAGATGCACCCCAAAGAATGCCAAATCAGATGTATCAGAAATCTCCTCAATCAGACAGATGTACCAGAAATAAAACTCCTCTCCCCCCTTCTGCTTCAGATATTGCCCAACAAGGGGCAATCAGATACTTCCAGAATTTAGCAAGTCCAAACCATGTTGGAACTTGCTATTCGGAACCAGATCAGACAGACCCACCTTATCTTCACTACCATACCTGTTCGGAAACTTGATTGACCGCTCACGGTCCAAACTCTGCTGCTTCTGAACTGGTAACGAAAAACCTGATGGTTCAGATTCAGATTCGGATTCAGATTCAGACTCTAACGGTAGTGGTTTATCTCCAGATTTTGCTTCACTCTCATCAAGAGTTACTTGCTGCTCCACCTGTTTATCAGTACTACCACTACTTCTACCTTCCTCCGATTTCAGTGATGATATCATCAGACAGACTGTACTCTCCTCCAGAACGGCCATCTCAGCGGTGACTGTGTCGTCTTTCTTCACGAATGGCGCCCACCGTTTCTGTTGCTTTAACAACGCCCGCATCTTGATCTGCCGCAGACTAAAACTATTCCTCCCATCAAAACTCTCAATTTTAACGTTCATCCCAGACATTTTTCTCACAGATCGGATTAACCTAAAGCTCTGATACTAGTTTGTTATAACGGAAGAGAAAGACAAACAAATAAGAACGTAAAATCGAGAGACAGACAGATTTACGTGGTTCACTAACAACCTGTTAGCTACGCCCACGGACAGAAGGAGGGGATAGTTTTATTAGTTTGAGGAGAGGTTACAGATTTCAGACTGATATCATAATTCTTAGGGTAAGGGTATGGGAGTTTATATAATACTCTCAACCTAAACAGAAACCCTAAACAGATTAGGAAATCCTAGGTCAGATACTCATATATTGATTAGGAAACTCTAATCAATAAGATATTTAATTAGGAAACTTTCCTAATTAAACAGATTCAGGTCGGAAACCAATTCGAGATCCAAAAAAGACAATTGCTATGCACTTATTTCCTAACAATAGTGAACAGCTAAACTGTGTGTACTCGTCAAGATGCGAAGGATAAAAGCATGTTGTTAGGCGTTATGACATTCATACTCCCCGAGTCAGGTGCAGGAACAATCTGACACCACGGACCTAATGTTTAGTTCATTTCTTTGGATTCACAAGAATCGTTTATGCCCGTACTAACGTAATAGTCCTCGCGCCTCAAATCACAAACACCTTGTTGGTGATGTTCTGGATGGGTACGGTTCATTGAAAATTCATAATGTAATCTCTTCGAACTTTAACTCAATAAGACATAGAGGGTGTTTGGTAAACGACGGATATGTCATTTTTTTGGCATATTGAGGGCTTTTAGCATGTTTGACCAATCAATATGTTATTTTGGGTGTTTGGTAAACGGCATATTGAAACAGTAAATTTGGGCGCAATCTACTGTTTTACAATATGCTGCTCACGCCAACATATTCAGTTGGCATATTGAGAATATATACGAAAATGACTTTCTTACCCTTCAAAATATATCTTATCCAATCTCTATTTTTAATTCATATTCATAATAGTCATTTTACTGAAAAATTAGCATTCTACTAATTTGAAACTGCTGATTACCAAACACCACTAACAAAATCTGTTAATCATGTACGTTAGTCAAACATGCTAATAAAATCTGTTAATTATAATCCGCTTTTGCAACCTGCTTATGCCAATATTAATCCACCGGTTACCAAACAGGGCCATAGGCTAGCAAACAACTAACCGTCATCTCGAATCACAAACACCCTCAAACATTTAAAGGTCACACGATGTGATGCGTTGCCGTTTGGAAGATTGCATACCATTTGCGAATTACTCCTATTTGGTCAAGTTCATCAAAATTCGTCGACTCTCCTATCGGCAAGTCGAGAAAATTCGTCGACTCCCCCATCGGTAAGTCGACGAATTTTTTCGACTAAGTTCATTTTTCCGTTTTTTTTTTCCGAAACAAGTAGTTTTCAACCATTTTAAATATCAGTACGTTGGTGTTGGTCCAGTGGTTTGGTCAGTTGACTCTTAGTCGGTAGGTCAGGGGTTTGAATCTTGTTGATAGCATGGGTCACTTGAATGAAAATCTGTCCCTGTAACCAACTTCACCACCTTATACTTCACGTTTCAAATCAAACTTTCAAGTATTATAGAGAAAAAAATACGACCCTTAGGTTGGTCGAAAAACCCACTCGACCCGACCCATTTCCGGATTTTTTTTATTTGCATCCATCTGTATAATAAATCTTAATTGTCGACTTGTCGTAGATTAATTAGGATTTAATTTGCATATTACTCGTATCTGGGAATTACTTTTATTAAATTGTATTAAGTCATTAATTAATCTAATTAACTGTTTAAAATCGGAGGCGTAACAATAATCGAAAAAACGGTTTTGTTATCGAGTTCTAATAAACCGATATAAAATGTAAATGTGATAATATTTCGAGAATTAATTGCAAAGGAGAACTCGTCATTTTGCGTAATTAACTATATAGGAAGTCGGTTTTGGTTTATTACGATAATCGAAAAAGACGGTTTTGTTATCGAGTTTTAATAAATCGATAATCTATAAAATGTAAAAGTAATATTATTTTGAGAATAAATAGTAAGGGCAAAGTCGTCATTTGACGTAATTAACGCCGACGGTAAGAAGTAAAGCGCCGACGGTAAAAAGTAGTTGCGAAATTGTGGTGGTTTAAGTCTTTAAGCAGTCATTAGTACGAAGATGTGGTGTAATTTACATGGTTTAGACCGAAACATTGAGAGTTGAGAGGCATAAGAAAGGAAAGTCTCCGGCACCGCCGCACGCATCCCCCAAAATCTCAGAAAACCCTAACATTCTCTAATTAACTGCCCTTCCTTTGAAATCTTCGACTCTTCTTCTTCCTCCAGAATCCAATCATTCAATTGATTCCCATCCCTTCGAATCAATCGCTAAATTGCTGCTGCATCTAATCCCAACTTTCTCACGATTCCCATTATCCCAATCTCTATGTCCACAATCTCATCTTCATCACTATAAACTAATGGCTGCGACCACCACCGCCGCCGCCACCGCAAGCGACGGCATCTCCAACCATGACCTCCGACCCGTCTCCAAGTCAATACAACAGTCCCAGGTCCAATCCCACGATGGTCTCCTCTTCTGGCAGTTCATGGTCGCAGGCTCCGTCGCCGGCTGCGCCGAGCACATGGCGATGTTCCCCGTGGATACCATCAAAACCCGTATGCAAGCTCTCGGGTCCTGCCCCATCAAATCCGTGGGAGTCCGCACTGCCTTCCGCGCCATCCTCAAATCGGACGGGCCATCCGGGTTCTACCGAGGCATAGGCGCCATGGGCCTCGGCGCAGGCCCAGCTCACGCCGTCTACTTCTCGGTCTACGAGCTCTGCAAGAAGACCTTGTCCGGGGGAAACCCGAACAACCACATGGCTCACGCGGCGTCCGGGGTGTGCGCCACCGTCATGAGCGACGCCGTGCTGACCCCCATGGACATGGTGAAGCAGCGGCTGCAGCTCGGCGGCGGGGTTGGCGGGGCCTACAGCGGGGTTTTGCAGTGTGTGAAGCGGGTTCTCAGGGATGAGGGGTTTGGGGCCTTCTACGCTTCTTACAGGACCACTGTTCTCATGAACGCCCCCTTTACGGCGGTTCATTTCGCCACCTATGAGGCAGCTAAGAAGGGTTTAGTTGAGATTTCGCCCAATCACGTAGATGGCAATGATGTTGTTGACGAGGAGACGTTGCTTGTCCATGCCACTGCCGGCGCCGGTGCTGGTGCGCTCGCTGCCTTTGTTACCACTCCCTTGGATGTTGTCAAGACGCAGTTTCAGTGCCAGGTTCTTCACTTCTCTTCTCATCTCTTCTCTTTATCTGCTTAGCACTGAGCTACCTTT
The DNA here is from genome assembly GCA_958450325.1 of Agrostemma githago. Taxonomy (NCBI): domain Eukaryota; kingdom Viridiplantae; phylum Streptophyta; class Magnoliopsida; order Caryophyllales; family Caryophyllaceae; genus Agrostemma; species Agrostemma githago. The sequence continues at coordinate 78,120,303 of OY288243.1, read as the reverse complement.
ACAGTGTTTAGCTTAAACTTAGCTCTTATTGAATGCCTCGTATCTCTTCCATGCTAACTGGATACATCGATTGTTATTATGACTTACGCTTGACAGCTATTGCCAGTGCGATGGGTTTGATGTAGCAGAATGCTAGTACAGTGGTAGCTATAACACTGACTTACTAATCGGTGTCTAAATCTGTTCTCCCACCTTTGACTTTCCTGATAAAGGAGGGTTTGTCGTACTACTCAGAAGAAGCTGTTTTACTGTGAATTTTGGCAGTTGTATGCGCTGTAGGGTGTGGACTGGTGTTTTCTGCTGGTGGAAGCAATGGTAGAAATATGTTATACCCCGTCATAATTTTATTTGGCCCTTGCCTTGTGGAGATGTTCTTGGTGCTTCAGGGTTTATGCCACTTTGTTGCAAACTTCGTTCGCTCTTAATTCTTCGTATGACTTTCTTTAGTGGCTTATCAATGTCTTCTCGTCAGTTAACTCACGTGTGAGTGATGTGCTTTACAATGTTTTGGCCAGCTCAACGTGCTTGGCGATTATGGTTTACTCCCCCTTTCCGTCCCATGCCTCTCTCCCCATATGTTTGGGGTAGGTTTATGATACGTATTGGATATGGGATACGACATCTAAGGCTCTAAGCTCTTAAAGTTAGGAGCCGCGTATTAGCTATTTTGCTGTGTGTACGCATCCTTAAGTGTCTAGAACCCTCTCCTATCAGTGACTATCAGGTTGGAAGTTTAAAGGTGTTGTGAAACTAGTGGGTGGAAGCTGTTTTTGTCTTTGTCGTTGTTAGCAAACTTTTCTTTTCTTTGAAATTTGAATATTGTCAGCTGCCTGCCCTGCAGATAGTTGTTTTCCGCCAGTGGAAACCCTGGTTGAAATATGTTACACTTGTCTTAGTTTTATGCTGTCATTAAGTATTCTCTGACTTGTTACCCATTGCACTATAGAAATGATTTTGGTGCTTCAGGGTTGATGCCGTTTTGCTGCTAACTTCGTTTGCTTGAAATCTCTTTGTGACTGTCTGCAATATGTATAATAATGGCACCTGTTTTTACTTGTCTTGCTGATTTGCATGATGATATGTTCCCACAGGGTGTGTGCGGGTGTGACAGATTCAAAAGTGGTTCCATAAGGAATGTTATTAAAACTATTGTGGAGAAGGATGGGTACAAGGGGCTTTTAAGGGGTTGGGTTCCAAGAATGCTTTTCCATGCTCCCGCAGCTGCTATCTGTTGGTCAACATATGAAGCTGCTAAAGACTTGTTCCAGGATCGTAATGATCACAACAGCAATCAAATGGCGTAGACGACAGCGTTATTCTTTCGGGTCACCTACGAGTGATATGCAACATTGCTTGTTTGCTACCAGAGGTACATATGCTTTGTGGTAAGCTCATACATTTATAGACACAATCACCTCAGATTAGTAGAGTATGATTTAGAAGCGACTGCAGACAGGTTTGATTCTTTGACTCTGTTGTATAATGGCTTTCTCAATTTTGATTGATTTCCAAGTTCCAAAGAGCAATAAGCGATCAACTTTAGGTTGGTCTATTTCAATTGAGTCCCATTCTGAGGTTGAAGCAGGAGTTTTACGACATGTTTATCTGCTTGTGCGTTAATCGGCTCCCCACTCAACATTTGTAAGCTCTTGTTTTTGTAGTAACACGAGTCTATTTATCAGAGCATGTATTTTTAGCACTCGCTCCAGGGTTGTACTTCTTTAGTAATTTGATTCTTCTACTGTACGTACTCCTTGCTATTAATTACTCTGGTTTTTGCCCTGGCTTGCTGTATTGATTGATCATACCACAGTGAGCGGAGTTGCAGGAAAATGTCTTTGCAGAATTTGTGTATGTTTGTTTTTTCTTTATTTGAACTGTAGACGCAAATAAGGAGACTGCCGTGTAGCCCTGAAGACCTCGGTATTCAGCTACTTAAAAAGATTACGTGGTCTGTCATGTGTTCACGAGTAACTTGTGTCTCGTATTGAAGCTTTCGCGTCCAACAGTCTTCATCTTCATTAGTTTCATTTCTCCATCAGGTTGGTGATTGAGCAGGTTTCACTTCTCCGACTTAACTGTCTACTTTCAATCCCTTGCTTTCCTTTTTGTCCTGAAATCTCTGCTTCCAGTTCCAACTGAAAGGGTTGAAGAAAGATACGCCCTACATTATTGATCAACGTCATTGAGTTCATTTGATACATTATTTGGATTGTCAGAATTTGTCTACTTTAGTTCAACCTCATTGAGTTAAGTAAAATTACATTAAACTCTTTTAACTAAAATTCGATTCAGCCTCATTTAGAAAAAAAGAAAACGGGACCTTCAAATGTAATGTTGGTTGGATGAAAGTCCATAAATATTACTCCCTCCATTCAAATTTAAACTTCATGGGGGAGTTGGCACAAAAATTAAGAGTGAAGTTAAGTTTGTGGTGGAAAATGAAAGTTGAGAAAAAATGTGGGGTCAAAAATGATATTGACCACAAAAATCAACCAAGGAAATATTGCAAGTATGGAGTTTAAAGATGGACAATCCAAAAGGGAAAGTAGGAAGATTAAAAATGGATAGAGGGAGCATAAGTTGGTTTTTCTTAGGAAGAAAGAGTATTTGTGTTATGAATAAAATGGTCAAATAGGCTCTCATTTAGCTAGATAAGAAAAGTACTCCGTAATACCTAGACACGAGTTTTGTGTTTTCCTCTATATACTTAACCCGTCATAATTTGATGACGGATATATCCGTTAGTATTAATATTATTAGTATGAAAAGGCAGCACAATGAAGTCGGTGTTGAGTCTAGTCTAGTTGTCTATGATTGTAGTAGTCCGTATTTATTACTCGTATTAAAATTAGTAATGTCCTCCCGTGTTTGTAGGAGAATGTTTGATGCTTATTAGGTGCAAGGACGTGATATATGCAGCAATATATGATATGATATGATATACTCTACTCACTAGTCACTAGTATTGATATGGAGTATGTAGGAGCGTAGGAGTATAGTCGATTGAGCATTTACATCATGTTGGATGTTACAAGTTACAACTATACCAGTACTTTTTACAGAGTAGAGTATGTGGAGTTGTTACCTTTTCCTTGATGATTTAACAGTCGTAGTTTGATGCATATGCATATGCATGTGATTATTCGGTGAATGAAAAGTCATCTCAACATTTAATTTAATTTAGATGATTGAAAAAACTTCCATTTCTGATCCTCAATAAGTTAATCAAGGACGACTTCCACGTCAAGTCTTTCCCTTTTCTCTAATGCTTTCCGCCTTTACTTTTTTCTTCAAATAACTCACTCACTGACTACTCACTACTCACTACTCTTTGGATTTTTGTTTAAGCCCTTGTCATTCATTCATTCATCCATCAAATGAGTAATACCTCAACCTTCTTCTTACATTGTGGTACTCCCTCCATCCCAAAAAGATGTTCCCACTTGATTATTATATTCCTTACAATGGAATAAAAGTAGGTACATCTTAGTGGGATGGAGGGAGTACTTGATACCAAGAATACTCCTACTCTGTATAAAATTGTGAGATGATAAGATATCACCTTCAATTCCTTGATTTGATTGAGATGTCCGTCTGCCCGTATACAAAATAACAAGATCGGTATAATATACTGTAGTGTAGTGTAGTATAGTACGAGTAGTGTTAATAGAATAAAGGAAATTAAGAAAGTATTAGGGCTTGCCTGGGATGAGGGTAATATATTAAGGGGTAATGGAGGTTGAAATGTGAAGGAAATGGAGGAAGGTGGTGGATAGTGGTGGTGTTTTATAGTGTAAAGGGAGGGTGAGAGAGTAATAATTATCTCTATATGGGGGTAATGCATTGCTTAGGGGGAGAGAGGAGTAATGTATTACCTCCATATGGGGTAATTGTTCCTCCTTCATCTCCTCTTTATACCATAAATCACTACCACTAACCACCCCTCACCTCCATTTTCTTCACATTTCAACATCCATTACCCCTTAATGCATTACCTCCATGTGGCTCCATCCCAAGCAAACCCTTAGTAGTAGAAATTTCAGGGAAATACTTCATACTTAAATTCATTCATTCATTCATTATTATATTGTCCAGAAGCTGCCTAGGATTACTTAAATACTCCCTCGGGGCTCAGGTGATAGACTCAACAGAAAACCAGAAACATGGATGGATGGATTGCTGGCTGGCTGCTGAAGTAAAGGGAAAGGTACATACTCTTACATACAGTAGCTGTACTGTGAACTGTGAACTGTGAACTGTGAACTGTGAACTGTGAAGGGAGGAGTAGTAGTATGTGAGCGAGGAATGAAAATAGTAGTAGTAGTAAGTACGTAGTAAGTAACAGATGGAGGAAATGAAGAATGCAAGGCTGAAAATGAGAGGGAGGGAGAGTAGGCAAATTCTTGTTTGTGACGGATATCCGTCTTAAGGTTATGACGGGTCAAATATATGGGATAAGACAAACCTATGTGTCTAAAATGTAGGATTTTTTTTCTTTGAATATATTTGACTCGTTTTAGCGTTATGAAGAAGACGAAAGTGGGGAGAGTAAATTGAAATTGAATTGGGAAGCATGCATCATGCATATATGCAGTAATTAATCACCTAACTACCCAACCAAAGCTTCAATAATACGAGTACTACTCCCGTAGACTAGACACAGGAGTGAGTCAGGACTACTGAATCATCTCTACTCTAGGCTCTATAGCCCTAGCTAGATAGGCTCAGTCCTGATGGTATGATATGGGGGCCATGGGCATCTGATTTTGCACAGAAAAGCTACTTATTACTACAGTACTGGAGTATATAACACTATTTATTCCACAAATAAATCAACCATTTAGTCAGTGAGCAGTCAACATTATTAATTTCCACAAATAAATCAACCATTTAATCACCTTACTTATTACTACAGTACGGTATATAAGTCATGAGGGGGTCACTTTAATTATCAATGAAGACAATAATTAACGTGATTTAATATGAGGGGGTTGGGTCATTTTGGATTGAGAAATATTTCAATTAAAGATAAACATATGAAAGAGATGGAGGGAGTAATCGTAGTTAGTTACACAGTTAGACGACTGTGGTGTATAGTTGATGGAGTGGAGTAATATAGAGTATAGAGGATGGATTGGCGTATACGGAGTGTGTTCCTGATTAAATGAAGTGCGGAGGGAGTATGGAGCAAGTAAAAGAGTGATTGTTGACGACTGTACTGTCATCCACATCCACCCCCACTTGTATGTATGTATGTAACTATGTATGATGCACGCAAGAGTAGAGTAGTAAGTAGTGTTAGTGTGTATTATTATAATCCGCTCCAACAAGATGAGCCATTTTAGCTTCATAATGCCTCCCAACTTTGTAGTACGTGAGTACTCCTATTAATTACTTGATGCAAATGACTCCTCCGTATTATTATACACGTACAGTAGGGAGTACATAGAATACTATACTATAGTATAGTGATGGAGTATTTGAGTACTGTATTGTAGAGAATGCATGCATGAAGAAGAAGAAGAAGATTGGTGGAGAAAAGAGGCATTGACTACATACTAGCTAGTAGCTACTGCTACTGCTACTGGAGTGAGTGAGTGAGTGAGTCATTAATTACAGTAGCGGCTTTGACCATCCATCCATCCATCCTATAAATACCCCTACCCTCTCTATCTCCCCTTTCATCAGCACACTGCACACTGCACACTCCATATATGATATATTCCCTCCCTCCCTCCCTACCTCAATTAGCTTAGCCCACTCTTCTCACCCACACACATTGAAGTTGGTTCATTCCTATTAGAGCGAGAGCGAGCAAGGGAGGCAGGCATCGGCAGCTAGTGTGGAAGAAACTGTAAAGCTCAGGAGGGATAGCGCCCATTGCATTGTATACTCCACCTCCACTGGAGTATGAGTATGAGTATGAGTATGTATATGAGTGGCGCTATCTATCCTGAGTCTCATGGTTTCTTCTTACTTACATATGCATCTACTCCTCTAATGCCCTCCTATACATCCTATCCACTGCGTCTGCTATATACTCATGTATGTTCAATAAAATCCATACTCCCTACCTCTACTTGTTTGCTTTAGGATTTAGGATTTAGGATTTAGGATTAATTAATACTACTGGTACTAATTTAATGAATACTAATACGAGTACTAGCTGCCCAGGCCACTGCATGCTATGCGTGCCGTGCCTACAATTATCATTAGCTACCTCATTATCTCATTTTTCTATTCATTTTCCGACTTACTTCCACCTTGCTTTTACTACCTATATATATATATATATATTATCTCACTTATTTTCCATTTATATTATATTTTTCAGGCCATGGGGATGGGGATGGGGTTCTCATATCCTAAATCACCTCTAACATTCATTTGGTAATCATACTCACTGTAGTAATAATAATAATACTCATAAATGTATATGCAGTACATACATCCATACATACTTGATACTCCTACGTAAGAATATTATTGTTATCATGATTTGAAAGAGAAAGGGATCATGTTCATACGTACGTACGTACACTAGAACAAGTTACTACTCCCTAGCTACGAGTAATAAATAGTAAATAAAGGGATTGGGATTTGGGGTGGTAGCAGTAGCAGTAGCAGTAGTAGGAGTAGGAGGGAGGGCAGCTACCTGTGGGCTGTGCGGCTCCGCTGCAAATACGCTGACTCCTATTAAATCCCCCCACCCCGCCCCTTATTATTTACTCTATTACTCACTACGTAACCTACCTACTACTCCATTCACATACCACTTACGTACGTATCCATCTTACATACTCCCCCATTCACAAATCACAAATGATTCATTCTACCCTTTTAATAAATATTTCTTACGATTCGCCAACATTTTTTTTATGTACAAACAATAAGGTTCCGAGCTCCAATGATAGATCTCACTAACAAAGTAAAAGACTCAACACAAATAAAAAGATACCGTATCTAATATACAAATGTAGCTAAATTTCATAACTCACGGTTATTCATGAACAAATGACACCTATATAAACTAAATCATTATATCCTCATAGATTAAAGTTTTCACTATTCATTACTACTCTCTCCGATCTCGTTTATTTATTTATTTTTTAGATTTATTATGAAAAATATTTGAATTAAAGACAAACAAATGAACGAGCTTACCAGGTAATACGAGTAGTAAGTTGTACGGAGTATATCTACATCTGCATCATATATGCGGTGCATATGGGACAAACAAAGTTGAATAGGATTACTACCTCGATCGATCATGAATGACAAATCATATGCTAAATTTAGGTGCGACACTATTCTTCTCTCGATCTGTTCTCTTAGGTTTTTGGTTTGTGTGCCACTTGCAAAATGGGCATGCATCAACCAATAAAAATTTAACAAAATACGAGTGTACATTAACATTACATGGAAAAAAAAAAAGAGCAAAGGTGACAGGGTAGAAATGTGAGGACTATATTGTAGAAAGTCAGTGACCAGTTAATCAAAACAAACTACCTCTTTTAACGCCTTACCATCCTTGACAATCAGAAAGAAAGAAAGAAAACACAAAACACACATTTTTGTGAGTGTTAAAGAAAATATCAGTTGAAACTTGAATTGATACATCTCCTATCTATCTATCTATCTAGTTGTTCGTCTAGGGTAATTGATTATATATTATCTGATCTGCGAATAGATCGATCATAATAAGAGGAGGAGGAGGAGGAGGAGGAGGAGGAATAGGAGGTAAGGATGGATATGGACACGATTTTGAGCCAGTTAAATGGAACGACAACGATTGAGTATAAGGGGCGCACGATTCCGATATTATGTCAACACAAGCCTGAATCCCAACCCTTTTCATTTCTGGATGGCATTGGTCCTCTCGATTTCTCCTTCACTATCCTTCTCTTAGAAATATCCCTTGTTCTCTTTGTTAGCCACATTATGGAGTTTCTTCTCAAGCCTTTGAGACAGCCTAAAGTCATCTCTGACGTCCTGGTATGTACTCTATATGTATTATGTATTATGTAGACCCTCTCCCATCCCATCTAATCCAATGCTTACGATTGATTCATAATACTCCTATGTGAGAGGTCTCACAATAATCGTATTGTGAGACCGTCTCACAGGAGACTAACTATTTTATCAAACCCTTGTTATGTTACTTAATACTCTATATAAACTTTTTTTTTTTTTTAAAGGCGGGAATATTGCTTGGACCTTCGGTTCTAGGGCATAACCAGAAATTCCACGACAGCGTGCTCTCACCCAATTCAAGATACATCATCCAGAACATGGGAATAATAGGGTTCATGTTCTGGCTCTTTGTCACCGGTGTCAAAATGGATTTAACCGTGATCGCCAAGGCCACTAAAAAACACTACATTATAGCAATTGCAGGGATCGTCATTCCTCACTTTGCCGTAGGGATAGTTGCCTTGTTATTAAGGGAGTACATGGACGAGGAAATGCACAAAGTTTCGTCTTTCGGAGGTGTCATCCCCGGTGTTATTATAACCACATTCCCTGTTATTTACTCCATTCTCCGAGACATGCAACTTCTCAGCTCAGAACTCGGACGTGTCGCATTATTAACTGTCATTATCAGCGATCTCCTTGGAATTAATGTAATTGTCGCGTTTGAGGCTGTTAAACAAAGTGATTATAAAGGAATTAACGCCTTATATTACACAATTACACTCATTTTCCTCAGTGGCTTGATTCTCGGGGTTATCCCCCTAGTAATGAAGTGGATTAACAATCATAGTTCAGAAGGTAAACCCGTGGAACAGCTGATTTTAACTGCAATCTTTCTTGGGGTGTTTGTGATGGGATTTATGACTGATTTTATCGGGGCGGCCATTGGAAACGGTCCACTTTGGTTTGGGCTGGCAATTCCTGATGGGCCGTTCATCGGAATGACAATTGTTCAGCGGAGTGAGGTTTTCATGACCCAAATCCTGATGCCCTTCTCATACGCTTCCATCGGGATGATGACGGATGTGTATGCCATGAGTTCTTGTTGGGTTTGTTTGGGCCCGCTTTTCGCTATGACCATCATGGCCTTTGTTTCTAAGCTGATTATCATTGTCATGGCTGCTCGATTGATGGACGTGCCTTACAGAGACTCCTTTGTGTTGGGCCTCATGCTCAGCCTCAGAGGTCAAATGGAATTTCTTATCTTTCTTCATTGGATAGACTTAAAGGTTCTTAATTACACCTCTCTCATCTCATCTCATTTCATATATATATATATATATGTTTGTTAATTAGTAACAAATGGATGGGTTGCCTTACTTACTAATCACTGCAAGTTGTACTGTACTGTAATGTAATGTGCAGATGATACAGGTTCCATCTTTCACAATGATGGTACTGCTGACAACGGTATCAACGAGTATAGCAACCTCTATAATAAGCGTGTTATACGATCCAACCAAACCGTACATGACGAATAAGAAGAGAACCATACAGCACACAGTGCAGGATTCAGAGCTGCGGGTGCTGGCCTGTATATACGACGAGCAAAGCGTGGCAACCTTATTCACTCTCCTCGACCTGGCTTGCCCAACCTCTAACAACCCCTTCACTGTGTTCGCCCTATACCTGGTTGAACTCCTTGGAAGAGCGGCCCCTGTCTTCATCGACCACTCAAGACAGGACGAGTATTGGGATTCCAACAACGAGGCAATCCACAACGCCATCAACCTGTACGAACAGGCTCGCGCGGATCGAGTCACCATGAATCTATTCACCAGTGTAACCCCCCAAAGAACCATGTACCAGGATGTGTGTGAGCTGGCTCTGGTGAACAAAGTCTCCATCATAATACTCCCCTTTCACAAGAAATGCTTGGACAGGCCGGACGACCTGTCGTCGGCAGCCGTCCGTGCGGGTGTGCAGTCGATCAACGCCAACACACTGTCGCATGCCCCGTGCTCGGTGGCAATACTGGCGTGCAAGGATGCAGGGAGATGGGCTGCCATCCCGGGGCGGGGGAGCAGCAGGCGGCTGGGGCGTCAGTTGGCGATGCTGTTTCTGGGGGGGCCTGACTCGAGGGAGGCGCTGACACTGGCGGACAGGATGGTGGGAGGGAAAGAGAACGTGTCGCTGATAGTGATACGCTTCCTGGCGAACGAGTACGTGGGGGACGACGAGTCAGAGAGGAAGCTGGACGATGGGGTGGTGACGTGGTTTTGGGTGAAGAACGAGAGGAACGAGAGAGTGGTGTACAGGGAAGTGGTGGTGACGACGGGGTTGGAGACGGTGGGTGCGATACAGTCCCTGAATGACGGGACGATGATTGATATGTGGATTGTGGGGAGGCAACACGGAATAAATCCGATATTGTTAGAGGGGCTGTCCAAATGGAGCGAAAATCCAGAACTTGGATTGATAGGGGATTTCGTGGTGTCAATGGATTTTAGCACAACGGCTTCTGTACTGGTGGTTCAGCAGCAGGTGTTGCGGGATCAACGGGCAACTCCATGGATTTGTGTAGATGGTTAGTTTGTTAGTTTGTTAGTTAGTGTTATTTTCAATAACGTAGTGTAGACGGTAGCCTAGTAATTAGTTGTAATCTTAATCTTAATTGTTGGTGTGTTGTGTTTTTCATTTGCTGTTGTTGTGCGTATAAAACAGATATTGGAAATGCAACATGTGTGTGTGTCCATAGGAGTATTTGTTTTGTTGAGTAACAGTATTACTGCGTACTACTTCGATTCATATGGTATTAGAGCATGCTACCATTCCGATTGATTCTACACGGTTGTACCACTATTTCTTCTCAATACTATACTACAGAGTACTTTGTTTTCTTCTCGATTAGTTTTTGCACGGTTTCTGGTGATTTCTCTTCAAGAATTCGTGTTTGATTTATGTTTTTCTTCCCCAAGACATTTAGCCTATATAAGGGCATTAGTAAGATGTACTAGTCACTTATCCAAAAAATTTATTAATGAAAGTGAATTTTTCTACTATTTTATCTTTCATTTTCTCTCTAATTTCATCCCAACTCATTGATTAACATTCTTTCTCCCACCACAGATTATTCTATAAATCATTTAACCTATCGACTAATTAGTCGAACAATTAAATCGATCCTATCATCTATTTAGTTTATTTTTATCTCGTTTTCTCCCATAAAAAATACGATTATATCATTTGATATAGATACTCTTTCCTCTCGACTTGCTTTATATATTCCAAAAAAAAAAATATCCATTACAGATGATCCATTTAGCTGTTCCATATCCGACCAAGTTCAAAATAAAAAAAAAATGAAGATGAGAAGAATTGAACACTTCTGTATAATTATAAAACACAGTAATTCCATTGAAGAGCAAATGGAAGAAGCACTATCGAATCATACACACTCACTGCCCTAAATGCTATGAACGCAAGAAGGAATGCTAATATGTGCTTGTGGTGCGACAAAATCTGGTATGTTGACTATCTCCATAGTTGTTCTTACGTTCCTGATCATAATTGCATATTATATGGATGTCGAGATTTTTGCATTTGTCAAAGTTTCAAAAGAGGGGTTAAAATTCCGTGACAAGGGACGATGTGAGCATTTGGTTGATGAAGTGTGTGAGCCTAACTCACAAATTTCATCAGATTTATAACTTTCTTCTGATGCACACAAGGTATTCGACGAAATATCTGAACACCAGTTGACTCCGTCCCAAAATCAGGTAGTTGAGAAAACTTTTGGGCTTGTTGACGAAACTGTCGTGGATGAGCAATCACTAGCATGCATGTGTTGCTACCGAGTATACAAAAATTCCCGAAACTGAGGCAGGCTATGAAAATTTGAGGAATTTTGGTGTCGTACACCAAGTGTTTGATGGAATGACAAACCCAATTTTAAGCCCAAATGCACACCAACTTGACTCCGTGGCTACTGAATATGACGAGGAAGCTATCGGGTATGAAAGTGAGGAATTAACGAAAAATATTTTTACTCACCAAACTTCTTTCAAGGTGATATCCAAGCTTGGTTCTCCTCTTATTATGGTTGATATTGGTGAAGTTTTAAGTTGGAGTAAGAAAACTTTTGGATATGAAGGCTTAATGTGGAATATGATGTTTGGTAGGAGATGTTGCTATAGGTTTGTTTTTGATCCCGCAGTCTTGTTTTCCCAACTAAACCGAGATGAGATATGTTTATCTAATCTTTTTGGGTTGAGACATGGGTGGGAATCATATACTTACAAGGAGGTACATAGTTGGGCTCCCACGTTTACATTTCCATATGGTTGGAGCGGGACGACATCACTTGTTTAACAAACATGAGAGACAATGTTGGCGGGCTGCATCTTGATGCGCATATAAGAAATCTCGTCTAGACTAGACTAGACAGAACTAAGAAGCGATGTACCTCAAAGTCATGAAAATGGGTTTCCGCATTTGCAAATGCAAAGAAGATAGACAAACCTAGGAAGAAACTACATTTTATGTTGTGCAGCTCCATCTTGCTTTTCTACTAAGGAGTATGTTTTACTCTGTGTGTTGATATACTAAGAACTTAAGTAGTGGAGTATATATACATTTTTGAAACACCTAATACCTTATTTTATTTAGGCTTGTAGTTGTATGTGAATGGTATTTTGAGAGTAGTTTTTCAAGTCAGTAAGTAGCAGAAACTGCAGAGAGGATTTGGTACACCCACTAGCCGGGTCAAGTATATTTTGGAATTAAAATAAGATTTCTGTTCTTAATACCTTCTCATTTAACCTTTCTTCTGGAAGTGCTGACTTTGTAAATTTCGAGGTCCGGTGTGAAAGAAACAAGGTCAAGTTTTACTTAACGTATAGAAGAAAGATCGTAGTATCTTATGATAAAGTTGATACTCAGTTTTATGCTCTCTATTGTGTTTATGCAAGCGACTCCTCTGTTCATGCTAGCCCGTCACTAGGTACGAGGGTTTAGAATGAGTGCTCTGTTTAGACGCAAACCAACTGATACGATGATAGGTTAGCTAGCGCATACAAAAGGTTGATGAACGTCTATTTTAACTTCTGAATCTTTTTTAATTGACCGTATCATGCGTGGAAAATCCGTTTAACAACCCATATTACCGTTAACTCACGAGTATAAAAGAATAACTACCTCTTTTATGAGGAAATATGAGAGAGTTTTTCATATAAGATTAGAGTTGCATTTTGATGAAGCAGATTGTTTAAACATGCAATATGGCAGTGATTGTGGGGTTAAATTTAATTTGGTTGTGTTTGGTGTTTGTTAACAGATTGGTTGACCAAGCAGATTTAGAAGTGCCTACTTAGTACTTACTCTGAGAATGATTCCCAAAGTCTGAGGTTTAACCAGTGACAAGAATCACAAATGGAAAAAAGGCAAAACTCAGTGGTTTGGTATGCCAGCAACTCCAGCACCGGTAAGTATACTTACTACTGTATTCATATAGCTTTTCTACTCCTATTTCCTACTCCGTGCAACATACTCATAGATTGTAGAAAGATGGTAATCACCGTAACCAAATCCTCCCGTGTCCACCGACTGTCTCAATTGTTTGTTTACCTGCAGCACAGCACATTTGATTGCCTCTTTAGGGCACATCATCCATCATCCATCATCACTCACACTGTACTACTAAGTGGAGTATTTATTTTAGTACGGAGGAGTAATTAATACTACCACTGTACTGTACTTAATAGTATTATTAATCTCTCTGATGATACAAGTAGTTACGGAGTATTAAATATAAATTGCAGGTTTAATTAGCAACAAGTTGGAAGCATGGGTAACATTACAACCTAGCTTGCTTGTGGTCCAACAAAACGTACTTACTTACGTACGTACAGTACTTGGAGATGCTTTGCTTTGCTTCCCTGTTCTCATCACGTTACGTTACGGATGGAGTCCCATTATACATTGCCACCACCACCACCACTACTACTACCGTACCACCCCGTATGTGTATGTTTATGTGTATGTACCAAGCCATGCAATGCATACAGCATCCAGGTTGGTATATACTCCATCTTCATTCCGCTACTTTAAGCTACTTACATACATGGCATTCGCACTTTGATACTCTACATCATAAGTTGATATACTTCCTCGGAGGGTCATCCTTCCCATTTAGTAAGAATAATTAAGCTAATTTTAGCCAAGCCAAGGCATGCAAGAGTGACTTACAAAACAAACTCTGATATTACAATAGTACCATTAACTTATTGCATTGTGAAGCTTCGTGCGATAATCACTACTGACTACTCCTAGTTGCTAACTTGATATATATATATTCTCCAAGATTCACTCTGATTCTCATTATCTAATTATATATAGCACAACCTACCCAACACAACACAACACATCACATTGCACTCACATATGTCATATCTATATCTATATATGGAGTATTATATTAGAAGTAAATTTTATTTGTATGATCAAGCTAAGACGGTAGTGTTCATGCAACCAACTTAGATGATAATTGCCACCAATGCAATGTAGAAATATATATTATTGTCAAAATGTATGTAACAAAATACAGTAATTATACTCTTAACAATAGCAGAAGATAATATAAATTTCTCAATTAATCAAAGTACAGAGTAAAAGATAATCGACCGATATATATATATATATATATATATATATATATATTGATGTAGATAAAAAAACATTACAAGGTTAAGGAAAAATATTACTCCATTAACGTTTTAATACAGAAGCTAAAGTTAATTATTAGTCATGTGTGAACTACTAATAAGAAACCTAGTTAAGGATAAAGTATGAGGTTTTGATATGCGGATTCAGTCCGTGTTTCTGTTATAAAACATACTCCTCCGTCTCACTAAATAGTCACCTATTTATCTTTTTATGTGAGGAAATTTCAAACATAAATAATTATTGAGAAAGACAGAGGACGTAATATTTTTTTGTTTTTGAATATGCAAATAATATCAAATCAAATCTTTAATCTCTTTACCCTATAAGCCTGTGCCTGTGCCTGACTTACTGGCTGCTGCAATTAAGTATTCAAAGTAAATAAATTACAGTATCTTTTTGTTTAACTAAAACCCATTTTTAATCTGAATTAATTAAGTCTGTTGCTTAGCTTGTGAGTTTCAAGGTTTGTCTTATCTAGTCAACAACTCAACATGCACCAGCATCACACAAATCCAACTTCAAAGTTTACGCACATTTTTATTATGGGCTACTGTAATTACTTCAAGTATGACGACTTAGTAAAATACTCTACTAATTGAGGCCAAAAAAATGAATTTATTTATCTATTAAATTTCACATGAGGCTATATATATGTATCTGACTAAGTGTACATTGGAGAAAAATCTTAGTCTACATTCTTACACATAAGCATTACTATTATTATAGGAATCGATGATTTAGTCGATAAGAATCATGCACTAGGATCAGATGGATCATAAGAACGTAAGATCCTACAACTTACTAATAAATAGTAGAGTAAAGTATAGGTTTTTTTTTTCTAGGATCAAATTGAAATTGTGATTGATTGTGATAACACTTTAAAGTCACGGTTAAAAAAGAAAATGCAAGCCATTTCACATGATTAGGATTGGAGTAATCATTTTATGGGTCTTTGATTGGACAGTTTTTTAAGAATGAAATTCAAAGCTTTCAATTGGAGCATATGACTAGCCGTAAGAATGAATCATATGAAGTTTATTACGAAATTGAATACTGTATAATCATTGAGCTCATCACAGTTAGAAGCATTAATTAAGTAGAGTAGTTTATACTTAAAACCAGATAATAATAAGGTCGTACAGTACATACTTGCATTAAACAACATGGAATCCCTCCCTTATAAATACTATATATACTCCCCGGCCCCCTACTTGCTCCTCCATCATTCACCCACCTTAATCAAAACATCAACCCCACTCATTTTACTCAATTAATTCTCTAATCCTTCATCAAAAAACAAACACTAATCCCACTCAAAACACAAAGCAGAACATGGGAAATAGTCTAAGGTGTTGTTTAGCATGCGTGCTACCATGCGGAGCACTAGACGTGATCCGCATAGTCCATCTAAACGGGTGCGTTGAAGAATTGACCCGCTCCATCACAGCGGGTCAAGTTCTCGACTCCTACCCCAACCATGTTCTAAGCAAGCCTTGTTCACAAGGCCTGGTCCGTAAAATCATCATTTTATCACACGATTCTGAGCTCAAACGAGGTGGAATTTACTTTTTACTCCCGGACTCTTCCCTACCTACAAATCACTCCAAGAACAAATCTTGCAATAAGACCAAGAAAATCCTGAAACCCCACAGAGTTAATGATCAAGAGCAAGTTCATTGTCGTCGTCAAGTTGATGATGATGATGATCTTGCTAATAAAAATGCCGATGCTGATTCTGATTCGAGTAAGTGTGTAGTAATTAGTGAAGATGATCAAGAGAATGTAGAAGTTTGTGAAAATAATTCAAAGTCGAAAACAGGGTCGAAATCTGGAAGGCATCAAAGGAGGAGAAGTAGTAGGGGTAAAAGTGGTGTTTGGCACCCTCATCTTCAGAGTATTACTGAAGATGATTTGTGATTTTATTCTTCTTTTTTTTGGGCCTTCATTTTTTTTATTCAAATATTTGAAATTGTTTGAGGTATAATTAAGGCCTTAATGGATTATTTGTGTATACAAATTAGTTTCGAATTTGTAATATTCAACAACAAAAAAAAAAGATGAATTTAATTAATTATAAGATCCATCTCCTTTTAAGATGTTGAAGGAAAACGCTACAAATACAATACCGTCAATTAATGATACTCCGTAACAAAAAAAATGATGTTCTTAGCATAATGATACTCCGTAACAAAAAATGATGCATTTTGTCCTGAGAAAATGATGTTCTTAGCATAATAAATTGAAGTATATACTCGTATGAATTTGGCTAGCTAGTTTTTAGTCAGGTCATGAGTTTAATGAAACACCAAGCAACATTGTAAGTAACGTACGTATTTTATTGCTCAATTATTATTTTGCCAGATAAGAAATACAACAAACACTATGATTACCTTTACTTGAGGCATTTATTTATTGTTGAAATTAAGGCCATAGTAATAATAGTACGGAGTATAATATAGCTAGCCTTTTTATTTATAAAATAAAAATAAATATTTTTTTTTGATATAATAATTACTCCGTATAGTATATGGTAAAGAGTACGTATTTGTTATTCCGATACTTCACATGATTGATTAATGGAAAATGATATTTTACGCCTCTTTCTTAGGCGTTAGAGCGGCTCTATGTAGGTTTCAAAAGAGTAAATAAAAGTTTAAATCAAACATTAAAGACATCAATCTTCTGTCAATTTGATATACATTCATACTTTAATTTGATTCCATTTTTGGAAATGCATTTGATTTTTGTTTACAACCCTTGAAACTGTATTAAACATTTCCAATTGAAACCAAGACTGATGGAATAAAATGTATATATACAGAGTGATTAATTGATACTAGATCTGTAGTTGTCTTTAGTGACTAAAAAAATGAGGGTTGAACAAGAAGGCGAAATTTGTGGAGTCAATGAGATGTCATTGTTCCATGCATGAATGTGTACATTTAGAGATATAAACTTAATTTCATCACATTCTACCATGTACTCCCTTAGTTTTGTGCATATATATTACTACTATATATATAACGCGCATTCTTATAGAATCTGTATGAAGATTTATACTGTAGTAGGTAGTACTAGTATTTTGTTAGTGGCCAAGATCTCAAATTAAGTACTCCACCCTTATCCTAAGTAGGCACGGCGAAAAATGAGCAAGGGAGACGAACTCGATCTCCTCTGAAAAGCGGAAGTAAGTCTTATAAGGAGTACTACAAACTAAACAATACGAGTAACAATATTATGCGAGCATTTTGACGGTTTACGTACGTCTATGGTCTATGGTTCTATGAGCGAATATCAACCTATATATACACCACACATTAGTCTAATTATAAAAAATGACTCATTTGTCCTTGGTAGTACGGGACTTTGTTTGTTAGTCGATAATCGGGTATCTTAATTACTCTGTAGGTAGAGTGCAACAATGAATGAATGAATGAATGAATGAATGTATGTGAGTGAGATTGATTAAAATGTTTGTCTTTAACATAGCTTCCAATTCCAAATTTATGCTTACAGCCTACTGCATGCTGCTATAACATTATTCAATTATTATTGTTTGTCCGTATTCATATAGAAAATGAGACGGGATCTACTGTACGCACACGGATCAGAATGAAGACGATACCAAAACTGAATGCTACTTGACGACGTTTTTCATTCACTAATCCATCCGTAATTTCTTCTATAAACATAACGCGTTGGTAAGTAAACTTAATACTCCGTACTTAACTTCAATTTTGTTTATTTATTCCTGTTACTTGAACAGTTGAACGTACAATCTGCACGCTGATTTAATTAGAGGTGAGAGAAGAGGATTCATAATTTAGGAGTAATTTAGTTTAAAGAGTAAGGAGGTTGGTTGATTAATGAGTTCCATAAATACAAAGTGGTTGTTAAATGGCGACAAAGCTACGGCACAGCCAATTCCACATGCCCTCTCCCACTCTCTCTATTATTATTAGGAAAATGATACATACAATCCTAAGGGTTGTATATAAGCAGAGCGGATCTCCTGTCCCATTTTAGTGTTCCACTCTGTGTGCCACACCATACATTGGATGACACATCAACTGGTTATAAAAGGAAATAATTCTTTAATATAAGTATTAATTACATTGATATATGTGTAATTTAGGTTTCAATCCCTATGTAATTTAGGTCTCCCATAGGGTTGTATTTAACATTACCGTTGTTATTATTATTATTATTATTATTATTATTATTATTATACATTCTCTATTTCACCCTTTTTTACCCAAATTCATCTTAAATTCAAAACGAGTCGGATAGGATCGATAACATTTGATTATGAAGCCTCAAAGCAAAGTCTATACAGGGAGTACATTCTGTGCCTATGCCATTAATCAATTGAAATGCGAAAAAATAATAAATTGACTTCCTAATAGATCATACAAAACTTTGTATTAGGTCAAAAAAGTTGGTTTATCTCAAACCAACAAGGAAGGAAGATAAAACTATATTATATGCACTTCCTGGCATTGTATGTGTATCAGTGTATGTAGTGTCCTGTTAGTAGCAAGTCCACTGCTTCTGCTGTTGAACCACCAACACAGACGTTTTACACTTAAGATCCGGCTGCGCTAGCAGGTCCCCTAACGTCCCAAGCTCCGGGACTTCACTCCACCCTTCTAACCCCGACGTCTGAACACAATCCAGGCCATTCCGTCTTCCCACTATTATTAAGTCATATTCTTCTATTATCGACCATAGATACTTAGCCGTCTCACACCCGTCTTTAACCCTGACTTCATTGTAGCTAATCATACTTGAATTGCACCCACCACTGTTGCCACTAACCCCTTCCAAAGCCCAACAATCCGATATGCTTAGAGGGTTATTATCTCCTAACCCCATTACTCTTATTACTTCTACTCTCACCCTTTCACTGGCAATTCGCGTTGCATATGTTACAGCCTCTTGATCATCTTTTCCTCCTATGAACACAACCCCGACTCTGTGCCCTACGTCTTCCTCCACCCCGACTGAAGTTAATGGCATGCAGTTTCCAACTGACGAACACGAGCTTTTACTTAAGGAAGATGAGCAACGGTTTAGGTTTTTTTTGTAGCCACGGTCCACTAGTATGGCGACTGAGCAAGGCGAGAGATCTAGGACGCTCTTGTTGAGTGCCCTGTGAACATAATCATCGACCTCCATATGTCCGTCAGCGTTCAGTTTGCGATGAAAGGGTAGAATTATAAGGCAGGATGAGTTGTTAAGGGCGAGAGTGCATACATCCTCTTGCATCGTCGAAGTTGGAGAGACCATGGTGAAGTAATTCATAGACAGGGCCTTTGAACTGTAAGCTTGCTTGAAGCTGTTAAAAGCCCATATTATGTCTTCAAATTGGTTGCATGATGATTTCTTTTGTTGTTTGTTATGGTCTATGAAGATGGGTTGAGCTCGGCCTTTCAGTCGTAGTAGTTGGAGAACGTCCACAATCAATGGTTTCCCCATGGTTGGGTTGGATTGGGCTATCAAGCTGGTGATTGCAGATATATTGTCGGGTCTGCACACGCATGCTAGTACTCGAAGATCAGCATCGTTGTCTGCCCGCATGATGCATCTCTTCTTGTATCCTGCATACTTCCTCATCGGATTGTACAAGAGTTTTATAGACATCGGTCCTACGAAGGCTGCAATTGTCGTAACCAAAATCAAGTATGAAAACGTCTCCTTCTCGATTAGCTGCCAAGTTTAGACAGAAACGGGTCAGAAAATCGGTACATTACTGAAATTTCTCATAGTGCAGGAAAATTCATGGTAGATTGGACTTACCTCGGACTGTCTGAACATGGCAAAATTAGCAACATCAACAAAGCCTTTAGAAGACATTATGACGGCAAAAGCAAGAGCATCGGGGAAGGCCATTTTGAAAACAACTCCATGGAAGAGGCAAACGATGAGCTTCGTTCCATACGCACATAGAATAAGAAGATTAACACCACGAGCAAACGAACCCGTGAACTTGACATCAAATACATCGGCACGCATGGCACATGTGGTGACGAAGTAGGGTTGAAGCACCTCCGACACCAAGAAATCAAACTTATCAACTATCCCGGATCCTAAAGGAGGTCCTTCCGGTATGGCAATACCTATAACGAAGAAACCTAATAACACAAACTCTCCACACAAATGCGTCAAAATCCCTCCCATCAACATCAAAGTGAAGACGATAGTCAAGTAGCCTTGTTTCACCGGCCTCCCTTTAGGCGTCTCACGAATCATCCAGTTCAACAAACCACGAAGTACAACCACCACAGAAACAAGGAATGCCATTAAAACAAAATCTTTCCGAAGTTCTTTTGCTAGCTTAAATTCATGAGGTGGCACTTTTAGGCTCTTTGAAACAGTTTTGGACAACATGTTGAAAGCTATGCTTGTCGCATCACATATAATCCCGGAAGACAATGCTAACCTACCCAATTCCGAGTTAAGAAGCTTCATATCACTTAACAGAGCTCCAATGACTGGAAAGGAGGTTAATGCCAAGAGTGGTGCAGTGGAAGCAAGGTTTAGAATTTTTTCACGGTCTGGTTCTGGTTTAAAATTAGCACGGGCGTAGGCATATGCAGCTAAAGAACTAGTCGCTCCGGTGATAATCAGTACAGACAAGCCTATGATTAATGGCCTTTTACCCATCTTTGTTGCCACTGTAAGATCCATTTTAACCGCCGTCATAAAGAGAGAAAGACCGTACCCCAACATGGATATGCATCTCTGCACTTCTTCCCCCGCTGAAGGAAATATCATGTCGTGACCTAGCCACAGTACATTGGTTTTGCGAATGTGTATGGTTGGAGAAAGAACAAGACCAGCCTAAATACAGACAGACAGATAGACACATTGATTAATCAAAACCTGCTGCAATATGTATGTATCATGTATGTATGTATGTATATATAAAAGAAGAGAAATACCAACAACTGAGAAAGAAGAGGAGGGAGGGCGTAACGCTTGAAGAAAAGGCGATGAATGGCTTGGGTGACACAATAGACAACAATGAGTTGAATCTGCAATGTCATGAAGGGGAAATCTGCGACAGGCCAATGGTCCCTAGGGAACCATGATGGTACAGGCATGCACATTGCTTGTTCTTCCATTACCGTCTCATCCATTTATAATATTGCTGCGCGATTCTTTTCAGCAGCAATATTATCAATGGATTATTGAAGAATTGGAAGAACAAGCTAGCTAAGGCCTAAGGGGGGGTGATTATTGATTATTGATTATTCTCAGCAGGGAAAATGATAAATAGAAGAGGAGGAAGAGGAAGAGGAAGAGGAAGAAGAAGAAAATAAACAAGAAAAGGCCAGGCAGGCCCAGGGTTGCTAAATTTGGTGTCCATGAGAATTGAGTTAAGCATGTTTTGCCAACCAACCAGGTTTTGCTGCTGTATTTTTTGTGTCCAACTCACTCAGGTACTAACGTCTTAATCATTTTCATTGTTATGATACTAATACTGATTCAATTTTATCCTAATTTTAGGATCCCACCTTGTTCACGATTTTCAATTTCTGTAGAGGTCATACATACGATGATCCCACCTTCCGATCTCTACTGAACCCTCACGAGACGATTTTCTGATCCTAATAAAGCTGCTGTGTGTCACCCTTATGATCTGGATATTATGGAGATTCAATTAGCAGATACCGACTGATGTGTGATGCTAAAACACCTTTAAAAGAGCCTAAAAATAAACATCTATTTTTACACAAGAGGCGTTATCCTGTGGTGCAACAAATACGCCTCATTACATTACATCACATTAGATTAGATTAGATTACATATCTGTTTCACTATTAAAATGGATCTAACAAAGATATAACCATCTTAAACCATATATATATAATCTGATGAGATGATGACCAACACCAACCTCCAGTCCACGGTCGATTAGATGGAGATGGTAACATCGGGTCGTTACAAAGACCATCCATGATGCTAACAATACTCGCTTTACAGTATCGCACCATCATTGACAGTCTTTGTAAAGACCGATGCTACATCAGCTCAACCTCATAAAAAACATACTGTACTTTTGTTAAGCAATGAAGATGATGATGATTAAGTGTCAAAATATGTATATATAGTACGGCGGCTGATATTGTCTAATAGGGTTTGGTTAATAGAAGATGAATACAGTATTTTGGCATCTGACTCCATATTTCAGTTAAGTTTTTAATGCTAACATTGTTTGGGCTCAGAAGCATTACTACTATGAAGATAAATGGGCTTTGGGCCCAATGATATGATGGTGTCTGTCGGCCACATCAGATGTGGACTTGATCACAAGATAAGCCCTTCTTGTCCTCTCTCTCTCTCTCTCTCTCTGTGTGTGTGTGTGTGTTGTGTTGTGTGTTCATGTCTTTCCTTATCACTTCACGTGCTTCCGGCCCCTCTCCCTTCAACACTCTCTATCTATTCATTTATTACAGTGACTCACATAACTACATAACTATTGCTCCAATTATCACTCTCTTATTACATCTCTTGTTCGAATGTTCATCCGGCTTCAAGTGTGGTTAAGATTCGAACATGCAACCGTTAGTCACATTGTTCTGATACATGTTAAATGAGTTTGATGGTTATTACATTTGTATTATGGGCTTGTCATATTCGGGATAGAATCGTTTTTTTTTACCGATTTTGAAACAAGCTTGTAATCATCTTTGACTTGGTTAAGCTCGGATCGCGATTAATCTACAATTACTGCTCACCAATTTTGAGCCGAGCTTTGACTGAACTCTAACTACTCGGACATCCTTGTCAGCCCTAATTGATGGAGTATATGTATTACTTAGTTGTTAGGTAAATGGCTTAGGTGTCCTCCATGCTTGATAATGGATGATTATAGATTTATAGAGGTATCTGGATTTTATGGGTCCAATTTGTATCCTCTAGCTACAATTAAATGTTGATATGTGAAGTTGCACATGCACAAACATGATGCACTAGCTACTTGGGGGAAATTTGTTGCTGACGGGATTCGAAACCAGATCATAAATACTTCATACATATATATAACTCGGATTTCTAATATAAGTCCGATTAGACATCGACGGCTAGACGAAAGAGCAGGATGAACTTCTGTGATTCTATTCAAGTTGGACATGGACCTTTTACTCTTGTCCTTGTATGTGTGCATTTATAATCCAGGTTTTATGTAACAGCTTTTCTAGCTTTAGTGCATTTAAAAGCTTTCTACCTTGATGTTCAATAAAACAACAAAAAATAAAGGAAAATAAATATCTGTTAGTAACATGTGGTGAGCAATGTAGATGGGTTCTACATAGTTTGTCTTGGTGTGTGTATGTGTATGAGATTATTGCCTGGTCATAAACAAACAATTGCATGAGCATGGGGTGTGTATTCTTATGCAACCCAACCGCCGGTAAAAGCCGTGTGTCGCCAACGTGTTACAAATGACCTCTAGTCCTCGTACTCTTGTACATGATTCAATCTATGTTACTTCCACACTTTCACGTTGATTTTGTCTTTTCTCAGCACGACACACCTAATATATGTACCCCGTATAACTTTTGCAAAAATATAAAATTTACGGAAAAATTGGGTAGAATTTCATTTCTAACTCCGTCCCTTGTCTGGATGACATGTACAACAAACAGAATTTTACTGTGGTAGTATAGAAATGGTGGGGTCTTTAGAAGTTTTATGGGCTTGAGTGCTTGACAGTGCAGAAAGCAGTGCCATGTGAGGCTTAGTTCTACAAGGCATGGGAAGTTCATGGTTTTTTTTTGACTTTTTTCTGATCATTACCTGTTAATCTGTTCATATATTAAGCTGAAACCTGAGCACAGGAATTGCATTCATCAAAGTTTCAGGGTGTCATAAGTGGTATTGTTGCAAGCCTAAGGTATGTCTAATAGCCTAGTACTGTACTATGTTTACATACTTGGTCAATCAGCTGATACCTCCTGATAAGTGATCACATAACCTTCAAAACCTTTTTAAAGCGGTCACATTATGGATTAAGTATCGTGAATTCGTGATTAATACCTCGACTTATTTTGTGTTATTTGTAGAAGCATTGTGAAAACTGCTGAATTTCATTCGTTGAACCTGCAAAAACCTGTTACAAATACTATGTTTTAGACGAAAGGGTTTTGCGGATTTGATTTATGAAAACGTTGATGCCGTCTTTTCTTCAGTTATGATGATCTAAACCAGTGACCAAATGCTTTTATTAGTAATCAATCAACACAGGGAAATTGGCACATGATAGGTTGGCGCAAAGTGGTAGGCCATGGATAGTAAATTGTTTGTGAATATAATGAATGACATGTCCATATGCTGTCCTGTCTATTAAGGCTTAAATTTTTGTCCATTCTTTTTCCGATGGTCATCAAGTTTCTGCCTTAGGGTAAACTGATCTGGTATTGTCGGGAATGACTCGTATATATATCATCATACTCCACTCTTTATCCCCATTACAGCAAAAGTTTACGGTCTTTAAGTTTGAAAGTCGAGATGTTTAGTCCTGCAGAATCACCCTTGGAAATGTGAGTCACTCTGCCTATCATCCTGCCCTTGTGACCACATTGTGGTCTCACTACTTTGTTGTCCAATCCCTTTTCCAACAATGCGTTTCTTATCATTTCAGGCCAACTTACCCCACAAACCACCCCCTCCCTATTCATCTCATATAAGGCCATGCCATATTTGTCTCCTGTCTCTATTTTTCTATTTTCAAATTTATATACACACTCTTGCATGTAAAATAGTAAAATTTGTGCACTTTAAGTTTCTCCATCTGTGAAAATATGTACTCCACAACTAATTAATCACGTCTCGTCTTGTGTTTGATTCTTCTTTCTTACGTCTCTATTACAAACAAATCGATTCATGGACCACAAAGCCAACTAGTAGAGGCTTCACTCTATATTTAAGAAAATCTAAGGCCTTAGCAAGCATGGAATTTTTACTGACAACAATTCTGAATTATTTCCGAGTTTAATGAGCAGATAATGGAATCAGCGGATCGCTCTGGCAAGTCTTCCTCCCTTAAGCCATCCTTGCCTAGGGACTCAAGAGGCTCACTTGAGGTGTTCAACCCAACTACTTACTCTACCAGACCAACTAAGCCTGTTTACGGCCAGTCTCCGTCTACGTGGCAAAGCTGGACTGAACCACAAGGTAAGCTCGAGCAGGTACAGGAGGATGAGCCGAGGCTCCAACCCAGCTCATGTCCGGTCAAGACCCCCAATGAGATCACCTCATGGATGGCTCTACCTGAGATGACATCACCTCCAAAAATTCTTCAGACTATATCATCTGATGCAGTAGTAGTAGTAGGTGGTCAGCCCAAAGACTCCAATGTCAAGGCAGAACAAAGGGCAGCTGAGTGGGGCCTAGTCCTGAAAACTGATAATGAAACTGGGAAGCCGCAAGGTGTGACTGTTCGGACTTCGGGTGGGGATGACCCGATTAGTAGAACCGAGAATAACTCAAGGAGGGAATCGGGCGGGGGGTCAGTTCGCAATTCAGGTGATTCATCAGATGGTGGACTGGTTAGAGGAAACATCCCAAGAGCGTCCGAAGACTTGAAGGACGCCTTGTCTGCGTTTCAACAAACATTTGTTGTGTCAGATGCTTCAAAACCCGACTTTCCAATCTTGTATGCAAGTGAAGGGTTCTTTAAGATGACTGGTTACAACTCCAGAGAAGTCATTGGCAGAAACTGGTATGTAAGCTAACACTCCAGTTTCCAGACTTACTTTTAACTGTCATTCTGACTGTCATAACAATATAACCATTTTAATTTCTTTTGTCGGACCAGCCGGTTTTTACAGGGCGCCGATACAGACCCGGAGGAACTGGAAAAGATCAGAGAAACATTGAAGAAAGGAGCTAACTACTGTGGGAGGTTGCTGAATTATAAAAAAGATGGCACCCCATTTTGGAACCTTTTGACAATTGCACCCATTAAAGACGAAACTGGAAAGATCCTCAAATTTATAGGGTCAGTGTGTTTTTTTTCTAACATCGCTGCTCTTTAACTCGTAAGACGCCCTTTTCTTTATAGGTTCATGTTTGTCGACCCTGAATCCTTCAGAGACTCGATCAATTCCTTTTTTTGTGTACTGTGTTCATGTTCATGAACTAAGGTTCAATGATATGAAAAGATTTTGGTTGGTGACCCGAGTAAAAATTATTGAATTTTTAGCATGATTTTCTTTACTGTGAAATAGTCTTAAGGTCATACATTCACTTAGGTCAAGATGCCGCTACTCTTTAGCGACTGTCTGCTATGACACAGCAGACAGAGCTGCCTTTTTATGTGGAGTATTTACTGTGAATCTTGTGAGTTAAGCAACATAGGGACTGTTTATGGTTATGTATATGCTGAGTATATCGTACACTTTGCAGCAATGACTTCGTGATTCGGTAGGTTACAGCAGCATGTTGTCATGCTTAATTGCCTAAAATATCTTCCACTTTTATGAGTTATCTTTAGATTTTTGTTTTATTTGGTGAACTGTTTTGTCAATGACAGTGACATAATTTTGTTATTTGAACATTGGTTGCTGATTAGTCGATTGAAAATTAAAGTGATGGAGAAAGGAGACTTATCTTACTCATATATGTATTGTTGATGCTGATTTGTTAGGATGCAAGTTGAGGTGAGTAAGCACACAGAAGGTTCCAAAGAAAAGACGGTCCGTCCCAATGGTTTGCCGGAATCCTTGATTCGATATGATGGTAATTGTGAATGACATCTTTGACAATTACATTCCACTTCATATTCCAGTAATGCAATGAATAACTTGTGATAGGCAGTTTCAATGTCATATTGTCATTCTGGCTGATATTCGTGTTGCATGTGATATGTATGATCCGTTCCGTTTAATATATTTGCAGCTCGTCAGAAAGACATGGCAGCCAGTTCAGTCAATGAGCTGGTGCAAGCAGTAAAAAGGCCCCGGGCACTTAGTGAATCAGGGAATAGACCTTTCAGAAGAAATTCTGGTGGCAACAACAATGCAAAAGATGGATCAGCTTTTATGAGAAGGAAATCTGAAACTGGGGCTCCTGCTCGGCGTATATCATTGGAGCGGCTAAATGAGGAGCCACCAAAGAAATCTCAAAACTCTAGACGCCGTTCATTTATGGGGTATCAATCTCATTTTGCCAAATCTCTTTTATTTTATCTTAATGAATGTTGAAGGATTTCGAACCTAGGTCATGAGTTAACCTATAACCCTAACAAGTTTTATATTTATTTTTGTTATATGATTGTGCTTTAGGATGTTGAAGAAAAGCAAGCCAAGTGAGACCATTGATGATGAAGAGGCTATTGACGACAATGATAGCAGTGAGGATGATGATTATGATAATGATGATGATGGGAGTCCTGATAGCGTGGATGACAAAGTAAGGAGGAGAGAAATGAGAAAGGGTATTGATCTTGCCACTACACTAGAACGTATTGAAAAGAACTTCGTTATTACGGATCCAAGGCTTCCTGATAATCCCATTGTAAGATAACCTAGTCACTTTCTTCTTTCAGTCCATTATGCTCTTAGAATCTTATCTAGAGATCTATTCACATTTATGATACTTATGCATTGTTGCAGATATTCGCATCTGACAGTTTCTTGGAGCTCACAGAGTATTCCCGTGAAGAAATCTTGGGAAGAAACTGCAGGTAAATACTAGGTTTGGATGAAATATATGAGAACTTTTCATGCAGGCTACTTCATCACTTGATCAACTTTTCTCCCTGTGACATTTTTCACTTGAGATCATCAAAGTTGTTCTATTCTCGAATTTGCAGGTTTCTGCAGGGACCTGAAACGGATCCAGAAACAGTGCGTAAAATAAGAGATGCTATCGATAATGAAAAAGATGTCACAGTTCAGCTGATTAACTATACAAAGACTGGTACGGCTGAAATACTCAGAACCCTAAAACTTGTTTACCTGAAATGATAACTTATTTCTCTATAACTTCTATGACAATGCAGGGAAGAAGTTCTGGAATGTCTTTCATCTACAGCCAATGCGTGACCAAAAGGTTGGTCCCCTTCTAGAAATTTCAGCACGCACATGACCTGACCTCAAAATGGGTACATTACCTTTTGTGATTCTCTAAATGCTTCTTACGTGTTTGTGCGTCATCTGTGTATAGGGGGAGGTTCAATACTTTATAGGAGTACAGCTAGATGGCAGCCAACATGTTGAACCACTTCAAAACAGTATCGCAGAGGCTGTTGTGATAGAGAGCCAGAAACAGGTAAGCGTGATCCAAAACTAGTATGAATGCACATGTTTTCTGTCATGCTATTATCTGAAGATGTATTAGGAATGATAAACACAATATTACGTTCGTGATGTAACGTGTGTTGCCTTTACTAAACACAGGTGAAAGAAACTGCAGGAGATGTTGATATTGCAGTCAGAGAACTTCCAGATGCTAACAAGGTGAGTAATACTTAAAATGGTGGAGTAATCAACGACTAATCACGAGAATTGCTTAAACTTCGTACTTTGTTCAATGGCCGATGCAGAAACCAGAAGACTTATGGGCTAATCATTCAAAGGTTGTAAAACCAAAGCCTCACAGAAGGGACAGTGGACCGTGGGCTGCCATTCAAAAGGTAGAGAACGGAAGTAAACTAAATTTGAACTCACAGACTATGTCAATCACTAAACTTTTACATTAATTTTGTATTTCGGTTATCCTGCGTTTTCAGAATATGCAAAGGAAGCCCATGTAGAATGTTTTTTTGGTCAGAAAGTTGTTACTCGTGTGTTTTGATGTGCCTGTGCATCTGTGATTTCAGATTATGCAAAATGGAGAAACGATAGGCCTGAAGCATTTCAAACCAGTTAGGCCCCTTGGAGCTGGTGACACTGGAAGGTATCTGCTAACTCTTAACTTGGTATAGTTGAAATAACGTAACAAACTTAACCATTACCGTTGTCTAATTATGCAGCGTTCATCTAGTGGAATTGTGTGGAACCGGCGAATACTTTGCCATGAAGGCAATGGATAAGACTGCAATGCTGAATCGTAACAAGGTTTCATAATTTCTGCCCTCCGAACCACAAAATTTATGACTGCGTACGGTGAAGTGTTGCTTTCTGTTCTGAAGTCATGTAAGTTTGCTAATGGATTCAACCGGTAACTTCATTTGTAGGTCCATAGAGCTTGTGCAGAAAGGGAAATTCTTGACATGTTAGACCATCCCTTTCTACCGGCACTATATGCTTCATTCCAGGTCAGATTCGTATCCTTCATATGCGTATATATCCATCACAATTGCTAACCTTTTTTTACCTATGC
The DNA here is from genome assembly GCA_958450325.1 of Agrostemma githago. Classification (NCBI taxonomy): domain Eukaryota; kingdom Viridiplantae; phylum Streptophyta; class Magnoliopsida; order Caryophyllales; family Caryophyllaceae; genus Agrostemma; species Agrostemma githago. Next base: position 78,090,330 of record OY288243.1, on the reverse strand, counting down.
AGACAAAATCGCACATATGCTTGATCACGGACTACTGTCCTGGTGGAGAGCTGTTCATGCTTCTAGATAGACAACCAATGAAAGTCTTGAAAGAAGACGCGGTTAGGTAAATTCAATCATAGTACTGGAAGCTAGAAATAACAAGCTGCCTAGTGCTCTGATTTCGAAGTCATGGCTTCAAAACTGAAACGTTTCATTTGTAGGTTTTATGCAGCGGAAGTCATAGTTGCTCTTGAATATCTCCACTGCCAAGGTAAAGCCAGATTACTAGAGTGGATTTGATTTTTGGCATGGCACTTTGAGCTGAAATCTTAACGTTACTGTTGCGGCTGTTTCCCTTTCAGGTATAATTTACAGAGATCTAAAGCCAGAAAACATCCTGCTCCAAAGCAACGGTCATGTGGCTTTGACAGATTTTGATTTGTCGTGCATGACGTCCTGCATGCCACAGGTACTTAATGTGCATGCATGAAGGATATCGTACAAAGTTCATTCTATTACATCTCACACACCCCTAATAAAAGAGAACACTTGTGTGTTTTACAGTTGCTGATTCCAGAAATTCGCGACAAGAAAAAGCAACACAAAGGTCAACAAACTCCGATTTTCTTAGCTGAACCTGTGCGAGCTTCTAATTCTTTTGTAGGGACCGAGGAATACATTGCTCCAGTCAGTATCTATCTATCTATCTATCATTCATTCATTTATCCTCACTCTCTTTCTTCGAATGTACATGACACTTTCTGATAAAATTCGTTACATTCTATCTAGGAAATTATCGCTGGGGCTGGCCATACTAGTGCAGTGGACTGGTGGGCTTTAGGTAAGCATCGATCTGTTGAGAAAAAATTCACAGGGACTGCTATATCTATATCCGTTTAATTAATGCATCTCTTCGTTTATTCACAGGGATTCTCATATACGAGATGCTCTACGGGTACACCCCATTCCGAGGCAAAACAAGGCAAAAGACATTCACAAATGTCCTCCAAAAGAATCTCAAGTTTCCGGCGAGTAAACAGGTAACAATTGCACTTGTATATGTTGCTGCACACACATTCTGTTTGATTCGATACTGAATTTGCATGAACTGTTTTTCTTTTTGGGCAGGTGAGTCTTCCTCTAAAGCAGCTACTATACCAACTGTTACAGAAAGACCCCAAAACCAGATTGGGAACGTGTGAAGGAGCCAACGAAATTAAAAAGCATCCCTTCTTCCGGGGAATCAACTGGGCTCTTATTCGATGCATGGTAAAATTTCTGATATGAATACAATTGGAGATTTCTCATATTGATTGTATTCAGATACTTAACGTCTGAACGATACTCGAATCTGTGATTTTTCAGGACCCTCCAGAGGTAGTGAGTGCATCACCATTCTCAGTTGACCCAGAAAAGGATGACAAAAACATGGACCCTGATATGCTTGATCTTCAAACTAATGTCTTCTAAGAAATCATATCATTCTGCAACCTGTTCAACCTCCATTTTTTTTTTTGCTTAAATTTGATCAAAGGGTGATTTTCTTGCATAGTTTTTTTTATTTGTAGATCCTCTTCAAGGGATAAATCATGTACTTAGTTACGCTTGGTGCTTAAGAAAGTTTTTGGCCTTCCATAATGACCATAAAAATTCTAATAACATTAATTGTGATGACACAATCTTAATCCTAATAACATTGATCAATTATACAAACTATAATAATCAAACTAATGGGTCAGCTTACCGCTAATAAATAAGTCACGTTAAGCTAAGAGTATAGTATCGGCCCACCGTGTCCGGGTCGTGCCTGTCAGCGTGCCGGACCGAGCCATACCCGTGCCAGACACGGGCTTCTCACCCAATTTGCCATTAAGATCCGATCCGAGACACGGAAGATCGTGCCCGTACTAGGCACAATTTTTCACTCGGGTCGGGCCGGTCGTGCCCAAAAACCGTGTCGAATTGGACCGACGGCGACGCCCGGTCCGGATTGCCTGGTCTAACTGTAAATACCTAATTCGGTGGTTTATAAATAATAACCCTAATCCTATGACTCTGGGCAGACCTTGCACTTGCAGTGCTTCATCTTTCATCTTCCTCCACCTAATCAACCTAAAATTTTGTTGGAAAACTTGAAATCAACCTATTCCTCCTCCTAATATATCATCTGTATTTCCTCCTCCTCCTCCTCATCTTCCTCGAAAAAATTGAAAAGTTTCGTGGTGTTCGCAAGTCGAAAGTCAGACTACTTCTGCTTCATTTTCATTGGCTCATCAGGTAATAGTATTTGTTCCGGATTGATTTTTGTTGTTTGATTGAGCAATTTCTATTTCAAAATTCAGTTCGTTGGTGATGGTGAATTAGTTCGCGTTCGTAAATCGTGCCAGCGAACTGCGAATCTGGTAACACTGATTTGTATTGTATGTGATTATTCATTCTCAGGAAGCCCTTCAATTTGATTGGGTTGTACCATGAAGACAATTTCTGGGCATGTAGTTTCTAGTCATCAAATCTCCCTTTCCAAAGCTGCCAAACTGATATCTAGATTTACGGCTTCTGACAATGAGGCTTCGCCTGCTTTTTCTGCTTATCTAAGGCGCACCTCAGCCGCCTTTAATGAACTTGTTCAGTTACAGAAAGAGTCTCACGGCAACAAGGATCAGTACAATAGTGTTATCAAGGAAGGGAATCTCAAATCTCTTAGAACCGCTGTGGAAGATGGGTTGCCATCTATGGAGATGCAGAGTAAACCAACTGATGTTGGCTTGAATATCAACGGGGATTCTGGGAGTGTGAAAGTGAAGAAGTCCAAGAAAAATAAGGGAAGCGATGGTGATGCGGGAGTTGCTGTGAGTGATGTTAAGAGTGTAGTGGATAACCTTATTCCTATTGATGAGATGAAGAATGATTTGCCCCATGTTGGCAAGAAGTCGAAGAAAAAGAATGTGACAATCACTGATAATGACCAAACTCGTGACGACATCAATGCAAATGAGGTGAAGAGTGAGATGGGAATCACTGTTGCAAGTGAAGAATTGAAGAAAAAGAAAAAGAAAAGAGATAAGCACGGAAAGGAAAATCACGATGCTTCAGAGATTGTGCAAGAAGTTCAATGTCGTGCCCATAAACCGGACGATGGTGTCTGGGTAGGAGCTGATACTTCACACAACATTGGTGATGTGCTAAAGAAGCATAAGAAGAGTAAGGTAAAGGAAGAGAAGGAAGACAGTATCATTCCAAGTGTCGGGAAAAAAGACGATAGTAGTACAAGGCATGAGGTGAAAGAAGAGAGGGTATGTGGAAGAAATGTTGAGACCAACTACGATGTCAGTGGCGAGAAAAAACATAAGAGAAGAAGTCACGAGCCTGAAAGAAGAGAGAATGGGAGCTATACTGAAACTGAAGCAGCAGACAAGAAATCTCGTAAGAGGAAGCACGAAAGTGTTACAGATGGGGAGTTTGATGGCTCACAGGAGGCTGTCAGAGCAAAGAAAAAGAAGATACAAACAGTGAAGTAGATCATCTACTTAGGTTCGTTTTTCCTGTTTTCTCATAGCATTTTATTTAAACGTGGCTGTGTGCATGAACTTTTATTTTTCCTTTCTACAATGCCTTCGTGTTCCTGATAATAACATATGCATCTTTCCATTTCCCTAAACAAATGATTAACCGCGTGCGAGACCGATTAGGAATGATTATATCTTGTATGATGATCTTATGTTTGCTTCATATTGCCTTGCTAACCATGTTTAACGACACCCATTTTGCTATTGTTTCCTTGATAGTTACTCTTTTCCCATGCCCTTGATATGCTATCTTTTGCTTATTTTATGACACTAGTTGTTTCATATACATAATGTTATTTAAGTCCTTTCCATTCAATTTTCCTTGTCTTTATCGCCACTGCTTAGCACTTATTTGTTTCGACCTCCAAGTGCTATGGCATTGATCCCCTAGAATCTGCCTTTTTTATAGGTTAAGTTGAATAAAGATTATATATGTTTTTTTAATGATAATGGAGCTCTGATGTAAGTTTGAATTATTATCATTTATTAGCTAGCATAGCGTTGAATTATTATCATTTATTACATCACTTTGGAAACAACTCTTAAGTTATAGACGTGGTTTATTTTCTAAGTAATCTCTTGAGTGAATATAGAAAATAGTTAAAATTTTGAACCTAGTAGACCTATACATTAGCTAATCGAAGCGTTTTCCCTATCTCCTATATAGTGGATTTCACATGTCTATAGACTTTTAGATCATCGATTTGGGGATTCTTGGGGCACAAAAATTGTTTAAATAGGTTCCTTGATTAATTCAAATAATCACGCTTCATTTGACACATTGAGCCGGATTGGTATTTATTGGCCGATTTTGAAGGTTATAATACACCATTTTCACGGCTTTCGAACCTCAACCTCAGAATTGCTTGGAAACCTTCCTAGAACATCAAAATGGCTTGCAATTGATCTTGGTATGAGGATTGATATGGTACGATACCTATATATTATCCAATTGAAGCGTTTTCCCCATCTCTTCTATAGTGGATTTTACATGTCTATAGATGTTTAGATCGTCGTTTTGGGGAGTCTTGGGGCACAAAAATAGTTTAAATAAGTTCCTTGATTAATTTTGATGATCCCGCTTCATTTTCACACATTGTGGCGGAATGGTATTTATTGGCCTATTTTGAAGGTTATAATACACCGTTTTCACGGCTTTCGGACCTCACCCTCAGAATTGCTTGGAAACATTTCTAGAACATCAAAATGGCTAGCAATTGATCGTGGTATGAGGATTGATATGGTAAGTTACCTATACATTAGCTAATCAACGCGTTTTCCCATCTCTTCTATTGGGGATTTCACATGTGTATAGACGTTTAGATCGTCAATTTATGGATTCTTTGGGCACAATTATAGTTTTAATAGGTTCCTTGATTAATTATGATGATCTCGCTTCATTTTGACACATTGAGCCGGAATGGTTATTATTGGACGATTTTGAAGGTTATAATACACCGTTTTCACGACTTTCGGACCTCAACCTCAGAATTGCTTGGAAACCTTCCTAGAACATCAAAATGGCTTGCAATTGATCGTGGTATGAGGATTGATATGGTAAGTTACCTAGACATTAGCTAATCGACGCGTTTTCCCCATCTCTTCTATAGCGGATTTCACATGTCTAGACGTTTAGATCGTCAATTTGGGGATTCTTTGGGCACAATAATAGTTTAAATAGGTTCCTTGATTAATTCTGATGATCCCGCTTCATTTTGACACATTGAGCCAGAATGGTGTTTATTGGCCGATTTTGAAGGTTATAATACACCGTTTTCATGGCTTTTGGACCTCCACCTCTAAATTGCTTGGAAACCTTCCTAGAACATCAAAATGGCTTGCAATTGATCGTGGTATGAGGATTGATATGGTACAATACCTATATATTATCCAATTGAAGCGTTTTCCCCATCTCTTCTATATTGGATTTCACATGTCTATAGATGTTTAGATCGTCGTTTTGGGGAGTCTTGGGGCACAAAAATAGTTTAAATAGGTTCCTTGATTAATTCTGATGATCTCGCTTCATTTTGACACATTGAGCCGGAATGGTATTTATTGGACGATTTTGAAGGTTATAATACACCGTTTTCACGGCTTTCGGACCTCAACCTCAGAATTGCTTGGAAACCTTCCTAGAACTTTAAAATGGCTTGCAATTGATCGTGGTATGATGATTGATATGGCAAGTTACCTATACATTAGCTAATCGACGCGTTTTCCCCATCTCTTCTATAGTGGATTTCACATGTCTATAGATGTTTAGATCGTCTTTTTGGGGAGTCTTGGGGCACAAAAATAGTTTAAATAGGTTCCTTGTTTAATTTTGATGATCCCGCTTCATTTTCACACATTGTGGCGGAATGGTATTTATTGGCCGATTTTGAAGGTTATAATACACCGTTTTCACGGCTTTCGGACCTCAACCTCAGAATTGCTTGGAAACCTTCCTAGAACATCAAAATGGTTTGCAATTGATCGTGGTATGAGGATTGATATGGTAAGTTACCTATACATTAGCTAATCGACGTGTTTTCCCATCCCTTCTATAGGGGATTTCAGATGTCTATAGATGTTTAGATCTTCGTTTTGGGGAGTCTTAGGGCACAAAAATAGTTTAAATAGGTTCCTTGATTAATTCTGATGATCTCGCTTCATTTTGACTCATTGAGCTGAAATGGTATTCATTGGCCGATTTTGAAGGTTATAATACACCGTTTTCACGGCTTTCGGACCTCAACCTCAGAATTGCTTGGAAACCTTCCTAGAACATCAAAATGGCCTGCAATTGATCTTGGTATGAGGAATGATATGGTAAGTTACCTATACATTAGCTAATCGACGCGTTTTCCCCATTTCCTCTATAGTGGATTTGACATGTCTATAGACGTTTGGATCGTCGTTTTGGGGAGTCTTGGGGCATGAAAATAGTTTAAATAGGTTCCTAGATTAATTCTGATGATTCCGCTTCATTTTGACTCATTGAGCCGAAATGGTATTCATTGGCCGATTTTGAAGGTTATAATACACCGTTTTCACGGCTTTCGGACCTCAACCTCAGAATTGCTTGGAAACCTTTCCTAGAACATCAAAATGGCTTGCAATTGATCGTGGTATGAGGATTGATATGGTAAGTTACCTATACATTAGCTAATCGACGCGTTTTCCCCATCTCTTCTATAGGGGATTTCAAATGTCTATAGACGTTTAGATCGTCAATTTGGGGATTCTTTGGGCACAATAATAGTTTTAATAGGTTCCTTGATTAATTCTGATGATCTCGCTTCATTTTGACACATTGAGCCAGAATGGTGTTTATTGGCCGATTATGAAGGTTATAATACACTGTTTTCACGGCTTTCGGACCTCAACCTCAGAATTGCTTGGAAACCTTCCTAGAACATCAAAATGGCTTGCAATTGATCGTGGTATGAGGAATGATATGGTAAGTTACCTATACATTAGCTAATCGTCGCGTTTTCCCCATCTCTTCTATAGTGGATTTGACATGTCTATAGACGTTTGGATCGTCTTTTTGGGGAGTCTTGGGCCACGAAAATAGTTTAAATAGGTTCCTAGATTAATTCTGATGATCCCGCTTCATTTTGACTCATTGAGCTGAAATAGTATTCATTGGCCGATTTTGAAGGTTATAATACACCGTTTTCACGGCTTTCGGACCTCAACCTCAGAATTGCTTGGAAACCTTCCTAGAATATCAAAATGGCTTGCAATTGATCGTGGTATGAGGATTGATAAGCTAAGTTACCTATACATTAGCTAATCGACGCGTTTTCCCCATCTCTTCTATAGGGGATTTAACATGTCTATAGACTTTTAGATCGTCGTTTTGGGGAGTCTTGGGGCACGAAAATAGTTTAAATAGGTTCCTAGATTAATTCTGATGATCCCGCTTCATTTTGACTCATTGAGCCGAAATGGTATTCATTGGCCGATTTTGAAGGTTAGAATACACTGTTTTCACGGCTTTCGGACCTCAACCTCGGAATTGCTTGGAAACCTTCCTAGAACATCAAAATGGCTTGCAATTGATCGTGGTATGAGGATTGATATGGCAAGTTACCTATACATTAGCTAATCGACGCGTTTTCCCATCTCTTCTATAGTGGATTTAACGTGTCTATAGACTTTTAGATCGTCGTTTTGGGGAGTCTTGGGGCACAATAATAGTTTAAATAGGTTCCTAGATTAATTCTGATGATCCCGCTTCATTTTGACTCATTGAGCCGAAATGGTATTCATTGGCCGATTTTGAAGATTATAATACACCGTTTTCACGGCTTTCGGACCTCAACCTCAGAATTGCTTGGAAACCTTCCTAGAACATCAAAATGGCTTGCAATTGATCGTGGTATGAGGATTGATATGGTAAGTTACCTATACATTAGCTAATCAACGCGTTTTCCCCATCTCTTCTATAGGGGATTTCACATGTCTATAGACGTTTAGATCGTCAATTTGGGGATTCTTTGGGCACAATAATAGTTTTAATAGGTTCCTTGATTAATTCTGATGATCTCGCTTCATTTTGACACATTGAGCCAGAATGGTGTTTATTGGCCGATTTTGAAGGTTATAATACACCGTTTTCACGGCTTTCGGACCTCAACCTCAGAATTTGCATGGTAACCTTCCTAGAACTTCAAAATGCCATGCAATTGATCGTGGTATGAGAATTGATATGGTACGATACCTATACATTAGCTAATCGACGCGTTTTCCCCATCTCTTCTATAGGGGATTTAACATGTCTATAGACTTTTAGATCGTCGTTTTGGGGAGTCTTGGGGCACGAAAATAGTTTAAATAGGTTCCTAGATTAATTCTGATAATCCCGCTTCATTTTGACACATTGAGCCAGAATGGTGTTTATTGGCCGATTTTGAAGGTTATAATACACTGTTTTCACGGCTTTCGGACCTCAACCTCAGAATTGCTTGGAAACCTTCCTAGAACATCAAAATGGCTTGCAATTGATCGTGGTATGAGGATTGATATGATAAGTTACCTATACATTAGCTAATCGACGCGTTTTCCCCATCTCTTCTATAGTGGATTTGACATGTCTATAGACGTTTAGATCGTCGTTTTGGGGAGTCTTGGGGCACGAAAATAGTTTAAGTAGGTTCCTAGATTAATTCTGATGATCCCGCTTCATTTTGACTAATTGAGCTGAAATGGTATTCATTGGCCGATTTTGAAGGTTATAATACACCGTTTTCACGGCTTTCGGACCTCAACCTTAGAATTGCTTGGAAACCTTCCTAGAACATCAAAATGGCTTGCAATTGATCGTGGTATGAGGATTGATATGGTAAGTTACCTATACATTAGCTAATCGACGCGTTTTCCCCATCTCTTCTATAGTGGATTTGACATGTCTATAGACGTTTAGATCGTCGTTTCGGGGAGTCTTGGGGCACGAAAATAGTTTAAATAGGTTCCTTGATTAATTCTGATGATCCCGCTTCATTTTGACACATTAAGCCTGAATGGTGTTTATTGGCCGATTTTGAAGGTTATAATACACTGTTTTCACAGCTTTCGGACCTCAACCTCAGAATTGCTTGGAAACCTTCCTAGAACATCAAAATGGCTTGCAATTGATCGTGGTATGAGGAATGATATGGTAAGTTACCTATACATTAGCTAATCGACGCGTTTTCCCCATTTCCTCTATAGTGGATTTGACATGTCTATAGACGTTTGGATCGTCGTTTTGGGGAGTCTTGGGGCATGAAAATAGTTTAAATAGGTTCCTAGATTAATTCTGATGATTCCGCTTCATTTTGACTCATTGAGCCGAAATGGTATTCATTGGCCGATTTTGAAGGTTATAATACACCGTTTTCACGGCTTTCGGACCTCAACCTCAGAATTGCTTGGAACCTTCCTAGAACATCAAAATGGCTTGCAATTGATCGTGGTATGAGGATTGATATGGTAAGTTACCTATACATTAGCTAATCGACGCGTTTTCCCCATCTCTTCTATAGTGGATTTGACATGTCTATAGACGTTTAGATCGTCGTTTTGGGGAGTCTTGGGGCACGAAAATAGTTTAAATAGGTTCCTAGATTAATTCTGATGATCCCGCTTCATTTTGACTCATTGAGCCGAAATGGTATTCATTGGCCGATTCTGAAGGTTATAATACACCGTTTTCACGGCTTTCGGACCTCAACCTCAGAATTGCTTGGAAACCTTCCTAGAACATCAAAATGGCTTGCAATTGCTTGGAAACCTTCCTAGAACATCAAAATGGCTTGCAATTGATCGTGGTATGAGGATTGATATGGTAAGTTACCTATACATTAGCTAATCGACGCGTTTTCCCCATCTCTTCTATAGTGGATTTGACATGTCTATAGACGTTTAGATCGTCGTTTTGGGGAGTCCTGGGGCACGAAAATAGTTTAAATAGGTTCCTTGATTAATTCTGATGATCCCGCTTCATTTTGACACATTGAGCCAAAATGGTGTTTATTGGCCGATTTTGAAGGTTATAATACACCGTTTTCACGGCTTTCGGACCTCAACCTCAGAATTGCTTGGAAACCTTCCTAGAACATCAAAATGGCTTGCAATTGATCGTGGTATGAGGATTGATATGGTAAGTTACCTACACATTAGCTAATCGACGCGTTTTCCCCATCTCTTCTATAGTGGATTTGACATGTCTATAGACGTTTCGATCGTCGTTTTGGGGAGTCTTGGGGCACGAAAATAGTTTAAATAGGTTCCTAGATTAATTCTGATGATCCCGCTTCATTTTGACTCATTAAGCTGAAATGGTATTCATTGGCCGATTTTGAAGGTTATAATACACCGTTTTCACGGCTTTCGGACCTCAACCTCAGAATTGCTTGGAAACCTTCCTAGAACATCAAAATGGCTTGCAATTGATCGTGGTATGAGGATTGATATGGCAAGTTACCTATACATTAGCTAATCGACGCGTTTTCCCATCTCTTCTATAGTGGATTTAACATGTCTATAGACTTTTAGATCGTCGTTTTGGGGAGTCTTGGGGCACAATAATAGTTTAAATAGGTTCCTAGATTAATTCTGATGATCCCGCTTCATTTTGACTCATTGAGCTGAAATGGTATTCATTGGCCGATTTTGAAGGTTATAATACACCGTTTTCACGGCTTTCGGACCTCAACCTCAGAATTGTTTGGAAACCTTCCTAAAACATCAAAATGGCTTGCAATTGATCGTGGTATGAGGATTGATATGGTAAGTTACCTATACATTAGCTAATCGACGCGTTTTCCCCATCTCTTCTATAGTGGATTTGACATGTCTATAGACGTTTAGATCGTCGTTTTGGGGAGTCTTGGGGCACGAAAATAGTTTAAATAGGTTCCTAGATTAATTCTGATGATCCCGCTTCATTTTGACTCATTGAGCTGAAATGGTATTCATTGGCCGATTTTGAAGGTTATAATACACCGTTTTCACGGCTTTCGGACCTCAACCTCAGAATTGCTTGGAAACCTTCCTAGAACATCAAAATGGCTTGCAATTGATCGTGGTATGAGGATTGATATGGTAAGTTACCTATACATTAGCTAATCGACGCGTTTTCCCATCTCTTCTATAGTGGATTTGACATGTCTATAGACGTTTAGATCGTCGTTTTGGGGAGTCTTGGGGCGCGAAAATAGTTTAAATAGGTTCCTAGATTAATTCTGATGATCCCGCTTCATTTTGACTCATTGAGCCGAAATGGTATTCATTGGCCGATTTTGAAGGTTATAATACACCGTTTTCACGGCTTTCGGACCTCAACCTCAGAATTGCTTGGAAACCTTCCTAGAATATCAAAATGGCTTGCAATTGATCGTGGTATGAGGATTGATATGGCAAGTTACCTATACATTAGCTAATCGACGCATTTTCCCATCTCTTCTATAGTGGATTTAACATGTCTATAGACTTTTAGATCGTCGTTTTGGGGAGTCTTGGGGCACAATAATAGTTTTAATAGGTTCCTAGATTAATTCTGATGATCCCGCTTCATTTTGACTCATTGAGCCGAATTGGTATTCATTGGCCGATTTGGAAGGTTATAATACACCGTTTTCACGTCTTTCGGACCTCAACCTCAGAATTGCTTGGAAACCTTCCTAGAACATCAAAATGGCTTGCAATTGATCGTGGTATGAGGATTGATATGGCAAGTTACCTATACATTAGCTAATCGACGCGTTTTCCCCATCTCTTCTATAGTGGATTTGACATGTCTATAGACGTTTAGATCGTCGTTTTGGGGAGTCTTGGGGCACGAAAATAGTTTAAATAGGTTCCTAGATTAATTCTGATGATCCCGCTTCATTTTGACTCATTGAGCCGAAATGGTATTCATTGGCCGATTTGGAAGGTTATAATACACCGTTTTCACGGCTTTCGGACCTCAACCTCAGAATTGCTTGGAAACCTTCCTAGAACATCAAAATGGCTTGCAATTGATCGTGGTATGAGGATTGATATGGCAAGTTACCTATACATTAGCTAATCGACGCGTTTTCCCCATCTCTTCTATAGTGGATTTGTTTAGATCGTCGTTTTGGGGAGTCTTGGGGCACGAAAATAGTTTAAATAGGTTCCTAGATTAATTCTGATGATCCCGCTTCATTTTGAATCATTGAGCCGAAATGGTATTCATTGGCCGATTTTGAAGGTTATAATACACCGTTTTCACGGCTTTCGGACCTCAACCTCAGAATTGCTTGGAAACCTTCCTAGAACATCAAAATGGCTTGCAATTGATCGTGGTATGAGGATTGATATGGTAAGTTACCTATACATTAGCTAATCGACGCGTTTTCCCATCTCTTCTATAGTGGATTTAACATGTCTATAGACTTTTAGATCGTCGTTTTGGGGAGTCTTGGGGCACAATAATAGTTTAAATAGGTTCCTAGATTAATTCTGATGATCCCGCTTCATTTTGACTCATTGAGCCGAAATGGTATTCATTGGCCGATTTTGAAGGTTATAATACACCGTTTTCACGGCTTTCGGACCTCAACCTCAGAATTGTTTGGAAACCTTCCTAAAACATCAAAATGGCTTGCAATTGATCGTGGTATGAGGATTGATATGGTAAGTTACCTATACATTAGCTAATCGACGCGTTTTCCCATCTCTTCTATAGTGGATTTGACATGTCTATAGACGTTTAGATCGTCGTTTTGGGGAGTCTTGGGGCGCGAAAATAGTTTAAATAGGTTCCTAGATTAATTCTGATGATCCCGCTTCATTTTGACTCATTGAGCTGAAATGGTATTCATTGGCCGATTTTGAAGGTTATAATACACCGTTTTCACGGCTTTCGGACCTCAACCTCAGAATTGCTTGGAAACCTTCCTAGAACATCAAAATGGCTTGCAATTGATCGTGGTATGAGGATTGATATGGTAAGTTACCTATACATTAGCTAATCGACGCGTTTTCCCATCTCTTCTATAGTGGATTTGACATGTCTATAGACGTTTAGATCGTCGTTTTGGGGAGTCTTGGGGCGCGAAAATAGTTTAAATAGGTTCCTAGATTAATTCTGATGATCCCGCTTCATTTTGACTCATTGAGCCGAAATGGTATTCATTGGCCGATTTTGAAGGTTATAATACACCGTTTTCACGGCTTTCGGACCTCAACCTCAGAATTGTTTGGAAACCTTCCTAAAACATCAAAATGGCTTGCAATTGATCGTGGTATGAGGATTGATATGGTAAGTTACCTATACATTAGCTAATCGACGCGTTTTCCCCATCTCTTCTATAGTGGATTTGACATGTCTATAGACGTTTAGATCGTCGTTTTGGGGAGTCTTGGGGCACGAAAATAGTTTAAATAGGTTCCTAGATTAATTCTGATGATCCCGCTTCATTTTGACTCATTGAGCTGAAATGGTATTCATTGGCCGATTTTGAAGGTTATAATACACCGTTTTCACGGCTTTCGGACCTCAACCTCAGAATTGCTTGGAAACCTTCCTAGAACATCAAAATGGCTTGCAATTGATCGTGGTATGAGGATTGATATGGTAAGTTACCTATACATTAGCTAATCGACGCGTTTTCCCATCTCTTCTATAGTGGATTTGACATGTCTATAGACGTTTAGATCGTCGTTTTGGGGAGTCTTGGGGCGCGAAAATAGTTTAAATAGGTTCCTAGATTAATTCTGATGATCCCGCTTCATTTTGACTCATTGAGCCGAAATGGTATTCATTGGCCGATTTTGAAGGTTATAATACACCGTTTTCACGGCTTTCGGACCTCAACCTCAGAATTGCTTGGAAACCTTCCTAGAATATCAAAATGGCTTGCAATTGATCGTGGTATGAGGATTGATATGGCAAGTTACCTATACATTAGCTAATCGACGCATTTTCCCATCTCTTCTATAGTGGATTTAACATGTCTATAGACTTTTAGATCGTCGTTTTGGGGAGTCTTGGGGCACAATAATAGTTTTAATAGGTTCCTAGATTAATTCTGATGATCCCGCTTCATTTTGACTCATTGAGCCGAATTGGTATTCATTGGCCGATTTGGAAGGTTATAATACACCGTTTTCACGTCTTTCGGACCTCAACCTCAGAATTGCTTGGAAACCTTCCTAGAACATCAAAATGGCTTGCAATTGATCGTGGTATGAGGATTGATATGGCAAGTTACCTATACATTAGCTAATCGACGCGTTTTCCCCATCTCTTCTATAGTGGATTTGACATGTCTATAGACGTTTAGATCGTCGTTTTGGGGAGTCTTGGGGCACGAAAATAGTTTAAATAGGTTCCTAGATTAATTCTGATGATCCCGCTTCATTTTGACTCATTGAGCCGAAATGGTATTCATTGGCCGATTTGGAAGGTTATAATACACCGTTTTCACGGCTTTCGGACCTCAACCTCAGAATTGCTTGGAAACCTTCCTAGAACATCAAAATGGCTTGCAATTGATCGTGGTATGAGGATTGATATGGCAAGTTACCTATACATTAGCTAATCGACGCGTTTTCCCCATCTCTTCTATAGTGGATTTGTTTAGATCGTCGTTTTGGGGAGTCTTGGGGCACGAAAATAGTTTAAATAGGTTCCTAGATTAATTCTGATGATCCCGCTTCATTTTGAATCATTGAGCCGAAATGGTATTCATTGGCCGATTTTGAAGGTTATAATACACCGTTTTCACGGCTTTCGGACCTCAACCTCAGAATTGCTTGGAAACCTTCCTAGAACATCAAAATGGCTTGCAATTGATCGTGGTATGAGGATTGATATGGTAAGTTACCTATACATTAGCTAATCGACGCGTTTTCCCATCTCTTCTATAGTGGATTTAACATGTCTATAGACTTTTAGATCGTCGTTTTGGGGAGTCTTGGGGCACAATAATAGTTTAAATAGGTTCCTAGATTAATTCTGATGATCCCGCTTCATTTTGACTCATTGAGCCGAAATGGTATTCATTGGCCGATTTTGAAGGTTATAATACACCGTTTTCACGGCTTTCGGACC
The DNA here is from genome assembly GCA_958450325.1 of Agrostemma githago. NCBI lineage: Eukaryota > Viridiplantae > Streptophyta > Magnoliopsida > Caryophyllales > Caryophyllaceae > Agrostemma > Agrostemma githago. Next base: position 78,075,225 of record OY288243.1, on the reverse strand, counting down.
TCAACCTCAGAATTGTTTGGAAACCTTCCTAAAACATCAAAATGGCTTGCAATTGATCGCGGTATGAGGATTGATATGGTAAGTTACCTATACATTAGCTAATCGACGCGTTTTCCCCATCTCTTCTATAGTGGATTTGACATGTCTATAGACGTTTAGATCGTCGTTTTGGGGAGTCTTGGGGCACGAAAATAGTTTAAATAGGTTCCTAGATTAATTCTGATGATCCCGCTTCATTTTGACTCATTGAGCAGAAATGGTATTCATTGGCCGATTTTGAAGGTTATAATACACCGTTTTCACGGCTTTCGGACCTCAACCTCAGAATTGCTTGGAAACCTTCCTAGAACATCAAAATGGCTTGCAATTGATCGTGGTATGAGGATTGATATGGCAAGTTACCTATACATTAGCTAATCGACGCGTTTTCCCCATCTCTTCTATAGTGGATTTAACATGCCTATAGACGTTTAGATCGTCAATTTGGGGATTCTTTGGTCACAATAATAGTTTTAATAGGTTCCTTGATTAATTCTGATGATCCCGCTTCATTTTGACACATTAAGCTGGAATGGTGTTTATTGGCCGATTTTGAAGGTTATAATACACCGTTTTCACGGCTTTCGGACCTCAATCTCAGAATTGCTTGGTAACCTCCTAGAACATCAAAATGGCTTACAATTGATCGTGGTATGAGGATTGATAAGCTAAGTTACCTATACATTAGCTAATCGACGCGTTTTCCCCATCTCTTCTATAGTGGATTTGACATGTCTATAGACGTTTAGATCGTCGTTTTGGGGAGTCTTGGGGCACGAAAATAGTTTAAATAGGTTCCTAGATTAATTCTGATGATCCCGCTTCATTTTGACTCATTAAGCTGAAATGGTATTCATTGGCCGATTTTGAAGGTTATAATACACCGTTTTCACGGCTTTTGGACCTCAACCTCAGAATTGCTTGGAAACCTTCCTAGAACATCAAAATGGCTTGCAATTGATCGTGGTATGAGGATTGATATGGCAAGTTACCTATACATTAGCTAATCGACGCGTTTTCCCATCTCTTCTATAGTGGATTTGACATGTCTATAGACGTTTAGATCGTCGTTTTGGGGAGTCTTGGGGCACGAAAATAGTTTAAATAGGTTCCTAGATTAATTCTGATGATCCCGCTTCATTTTGACTCATTAAGCTGAAATGGTATTCATTGGCCGATTTTGAAGGTTATAATACACCGTTTTCACGGCTTTCGGACCTCAACCTCAGAATTGCTTGGAAACCTTTCTAGAACAACAAAATGGCTTGCAATTGATCGTGGTATGAGGATTGATATGGCAAGTTACCTATACATTAGCTAATCGACGCGTTTTCCCATCTCTTCTATAGTGGATTTAACATGTCTATAGACTTTTAGATCGTCGTTTTGGGGAGTCTTGGGGCACAATAATAGTTTAAATAGGTTCCTAGATTAATTCTGATGATCCCGCTTCATTTTGACTCATTGAGCCGAAATGGTATTCATTGGCCGATTTTGAAGGTTATAATACACCGTTTTCACGGCTTTCGGACCTCAACCTCATAATTGCTTGGAAACCTTCCTAGAACATCAAAATGGCTTGCAATTGATCATGGTATGAGGATTGATATGGCAAGTTACCTATACATTAGCTAATCGACGCGTTTTCCCCATCTCTTCTATAGTGGATTTAACATGCCTATAGACGTCTAGATCGTCAATTTGGGGATTCTTTGGTCACAATAATAGTTTTAATAGGTTCCTTGATTAATTCTGATGATCCCGCTTCATTTTGACACATTAAGCCGGAATGGTGTTTATTGGCCGATTTTGAAGGTTATAATACACCGTTTTCACGGCTTTCGGACCTCAATCTCAGAATTGCTTGGTAACCTCCTAGAACATCAAAATGGCTTGCAATTGATCGTGGTATGAGGATTGATAAGCTAAGTTACCTATACATTAGCTAATCGACGCGTTTTCCCGATCTCTTCTATTGTGGATTTAACATGTCTATAGACGTTTAGATCGTCAATTTGGGGATTCTTTGGGCACAATAATTGTTTTAATAGGTTCCTTGATTAATTCTGATGATCCCGCTTCATTTTGACACATTAAGCCGGAATGGTGTTTATTGGCCGATTTTGAAGGTTATAATACACCGTTTTCACGGCTTTCGGACCTCAACCTCAGAATTGCTTGGTAACCTCCTAGAACATCAAAATGGCTTGCAATTGATCGTGGTATGAGGATTGATATGATAAGTTACCTATACATTAGCTAATCGACGCGTTTTCCCCATCTCTTCTATTGGGGATTTCACATGTCTAGACGTTTAGATCGTCAATTTGGGGATTATTTGGGCACAATAATAGTTTTAATAGGTTCCTTGATTAGTTCTGATGATCTCGCTTCATTTTGACACATTGAGTCGGAATGGTATTTATTGGCCGATTTTGAAGGTTATAATACACCGTTTTCACGGCTTTCGGACCTCAACCTCAGAATTGCTTGGTAACCTCCTAGAACATCAAAATGGCTTGCAATTGATCGTGGTATGAGGATTGATATGGTAAGTTACCTATATATTAGCTAATCGACGCGTTTTCTCATCTCTTTTATAGGGGATTTCACATGTCTATAGACGTTTAGATCGTCGTTTTGGGGAGTCTTGGGGCACGAAAATAGTTTAAATAGGTTCCTAGATTAATTCTGATGATCCCGCTTCATTTTGACTCATTGAGCCGAAATGGTATTCATTGGCCGATTTTGAAGGTTATAATACACCGTTTTCACGGCTTTCGGACCTCAACCTCAGAATTGCTTGGAAACCTTCCTAGAACATCAAAATGGCTTGCAATTGATCGTGGTATGAGGATTGATATGATAAGTTACCTATACATTAGCTAATCGACGCGTTTTCCCCATCTCTTCTATAGGGGATTTCACATGTCTAGACGTTTAGATCGTCAATTTGGGGATTCTTTGGGCACAATAATAGTTTTAATAGGTTCCTTGATTAGTTCTGATGATCTCGCTTCATTTTGACACATTGAGTCGGAATGGTATTTATTGGCCGATTTTGAAGGTTATAATACCCCGTTTTCACGACTTTCGGACCTCAACCTCAGAATTGCTTGGTAACCTCCTAGAACATCAAAATGGCTTGCAATTGATCGTGGTATGAGGAATGATATGGTAAGTTACCTATACATTAGCTAATCGACGCGTTTTCCCCATTTCTTCTATAGTGGATTTGACATGTCTATAGACGTTTGGATCGTCTTTTTGGGGAGTCTTGGGCCACGAAAATAGTTTAAATAGGTTCCTAGATTAATTCTGATGATTCCGCTTCATTTTGACTCATTGAGCCGAAATGGTATTCATTGGCCGATTTTGAAGGTTATAATACACCGTTTTCACGGCTTTCGGACCTCAACCTCAGAATTGTTTGGAAACCTTCCTAGAACATCAAAATGGCTTGCAATTGATCGTGGTATGAGGATTGATATGGTAAGTTACCTATACATTAGCTAATCGACGCGTTTTCCCCATCTCTTCTATAGTGGATTTGACATGTCTATAGACGTTTAGATCGTCGTTTTGGGGAGTCTTGGGGCACGAAAATAGTTTAAATAGGTTCCTAGATTAATTCTGATGATCCCGCTTCATTTTGACTCATTGAGCCGAAATGGTATTCATTGGCCGATTTTGAAGGTTATAGTACACCGTTTTCACGGCTTTCGGACCTCAACCTCAGAATTGCTTGGAAACCTTCCTAGAACATCAAAATGGCTTGCAATTGATCGTGGTATGAGGATTGATATGGCAAGTTACCTATACATTAGCTAATCGACGCGTTTTCCCATCTCTTCTATAATGGATTTGACATGTCTATAGACGTTTAGATCGTCGTTTTGGGGAGTCTTGGGGCACGAAAATAGTTTAAATAGGTTCCGAGATTAATTCTGATGATCCCGCTTCATTTTGACTCATTGAGCCGAAATGGTATTCATTGGCCGATTTTGAAGGTTATAATACACCGTTTTCACGGCTTTCGGACCTCAACCTCAGAATTGCTTGGAAACCTTCCTAGAACATCAAAATGGCTTGCAATTGATCGTGGTATGAGGATTGATATGGCAAGTTACCTATACATTAGCTAATCGACGTGTTTTCCCATCTCTTCTATAATGGATTTGACATGTCTAGAGACGTTTAGATCGTCGTTTTGGGGAGTCTTGGGGCACGAAAATAGTTTAAATAGGTTCCTAGATTAATTCTGATGATCCCGCTTCATTTTGACTCATTGAGCCGAAATGGTATTCATTGGCCGATTTTGAAGGTATAATACACCGTTTTCACGGCTTTCGGACCTCAACCTCAGAATTGTTTGGAAACCTCCTAGAACATCAAAATGGCTTGCAATTGATCGTGGTATGAGGATTGATAAGCTAAGTTACCTATACATTAGCTAATCGACGCGTTTTCCCCATCTCTTCTATTGTGGATTTAACATGTCTATAGACGTTTAGATCGTCAATTTGGGGATTCTTTGGGCACAATAATAGTTTTAATAGGTTCCTTGATTAATTCTGATGATCCCGCTTCATTTTGACTCATTGAGCCGAAATGGTATTCATTGGCCGATTTTGAAGGTTATAATACACCGTTTTCACGGCTTTCGGACCTCAACCTCAGAATTGCTTGGAAACCTTCCTAGAACATCAAAATGGCTTGCAATTGATCGTGGTATGAGGATTGATATGGCAAGTTACCTATACATTAGCTAATCGACACGTTTTCCCATCTCTTCTATAATGGATTTGACATGTCTATAGACGTTTAGATCGTCGTTTTGGGGAGTCTTGGGGCACGAAAATAGTTTAAATAGGTTCCTAGATTAATTCTGATGATCCCGCTTCATTTTGACTCAATGAGCCGAAATGGTATTCATTGGCCGATTTTGAAGGTTATAATACACCGTTTTCACGGCTTTCGGACCTCAACCTCAGAATTGCTTGGAAACCTTCCTAGAACATCAAAATGGCTTGCAATTGATCGTGGTATGAGGATTGATATGGCAAGTTACCTATACATTAGCTAATCGACGCGTTTTCCCATCTCTTCTATAATGGATTTGACATGTCTAGAGACGTTTAGATCGTCGTTTTGGGGAGTCTTGGGGCACGAAAATAGTTTAAATAGGTTCCTAGATTAATTCTGATGATCCCGCTTCATTTTGACTCATTGAGCCGAAATGGTATTCATTGGCCGATTTTGAAGGTATAATACACCGTTTTCACGGCTTTCGGACCTCAACCTCAGAATTGTTTGGAAACCTTCCTAGAACATCAAAATGGCTTGCAATTGATCGTGGTATGAGGATTGATATGGTAAGTTACCTATACATTAGCTAATCGACGCGTTTTCCCCATCTCTTCTATAGTGGATTTAACATGCCTATAGACGTTTAGATCGTCAATTTGGGGATTCTTTGGGCACAATAATAGTTTTAATAGGTTCCTTGATTAATTCTGATGATCCCGTTTCATTTTGACACATTAAGCCGGAATGGTGTTTATTGGCCGATTTTGAAGGTTATAATACACCGTTTTCACGGCTTTCGGACCTCAACCTCAGAATTGCTTGGTAACCTCCTAGAACATCAAAATGGCTTGCAATTGATCGTGGTATGAGGATTGATAAGCTAAGTTACCTATACATTAGCTAATCGACGCGTTTTCCCCATCTCTTCTATTGTGGATTTAACATGTCTATAGACGTTTAGATCGTCAATTTGGGGATTCTTTGGGCACAATAATAGTTTTAATAGGTTCCTTGATTAATTCTGATGATCCCGCTTCATTTTGACACATTAAGCCGGAATGGTGTTTATTGGCCGATTTTGAAGGTTATAATACACCGTTTTCACGGCTTTCGGACCTCAACCTCAGAATTGCTTGGTAACCTCCTAGAACATCAAAATGGCTTGCAATTGATCGTGGTATGAGGATTGATATGATAAGTTACCTATACATTAGCTAATCAACGCGTTTTTCCCATCTCTTCTATAGGGGATTTCACATGTCTAGACGTTTAGATCGTCAATTTGGGGATTCTTTGGGCACAATAATAGTTTTAATAGGTTCCTTGATTAGTTCTGATGATCTCGCTTCATTTTGACACATTGAGTCGGAATGGTATTTATTGGCCGATTTTGAAGGTTATAATACACCGTTTTCACGGCTTTCGGACCTCAACCTCAGAATTGCTTGGTAACCTCCTAGAACATCAAAATGGCTTGCAATTGATCGTGGTATGAGGATTGATATGGTAAGTTACCTATACATTAGCTAATCGACGCGTTTTCCCATCTCTTTTATAGTGGATTTCACATGTCTATAGACGTTTAGATCGTCGTTTTGGGGAGTCTTGGGGCACGAAAATAGTTTAAATAGGTTCCTAGATTAATTCTGATTATCCCGCTTCATTTTGACTCATTGAGCCGGAATGGTGTTTATTGGCCGATTTTGAAGGTTATAATACACTGTTTTCACGGCTTTCGGACCTCAACCTCAGAATTGCTTGGAAACCTTCCTAGAACATCAAAATGGCTTGCAATTGATCGTGGTATGAGGATTGATATGGCAAGTTACCTATACATTAGCTAATCGACGCGTTTTCCCATCTCTTCTATAGTGGATTTGACATGTCTATAGACGTTTAGATCGTCGTTTTGGGGAGTCTTGGGGCACGAAAATAGTTTAAATAGGTTCCTAGATTAATTCTGATGATCCCGCTTCATTTTGACACATTGAGCCAGAATGGTGTTTATTGCCGATTTTGAAGGTTATAATACACCGTTTTCACGGCTTTCGGACCTCAACCTCAGAATTGCTTGGAAACCTTCCTAGAACATCAAAATGGCTTGCAATTGATCGTGGTATGAGGAATGATATGGTAAGTTACCTATACATTAGCTAATCGACGCGTTTTCCCCATCTCTTCTATAGTGGATTTGACATGTCTATAGACGTTTAGATCGTCGTTTTGGGGAGTCCTGGGGCACGAAAATAGATTAAATAGGTTCCATGATTAATTCTGATGATCCCGCTTCATTTTGACACATTGAGCCAGAATGGTGTTTATTGGCCGATTTTGAAGGTTATAATACACTGTTTTCACTGCTTTCGGACCTCAACCTCAGAATTGCTTGGTAACCTCCTAGAACATCAAAATGGCTTGCAATTGATCGTGGTATGAGGATTGATAAGCTAAGTTACCTATACATTAGCTAATCGACGCGTTTTCCCCATCTCTTCTATTGTGGATTTAACATGCCTATAGACGTTTAGATCGTCAATTTGGGGATTCTTTGGGCACAATAATAGTTTTAATAGGTTCCTAGATTAATTCTGATGATCCCGCTTCATTTTGACTCATTGAGCCGAAATGGTATTCATTGGCCGATTTTGAAGGTTATAATACACCGTTTTCATGGCTTTCGGACCTCAACCTCAGAATTGCTTGGAAACCTTCCTCGAACATCAAAATGGCTTGCAATTGATCGTGGTATGAGGATTGATATGGCAAGTTACCTATACATTAGCTAATCGACGCGTTTTCCCCATCTCTTCTATAGTGGATTTGACATGTCTATAGACGTTTAGATCATCGTTTTAGGGAGTCTTGGGGCACGAAAATAGTTTAAATAGGTTCCTAGATTAATTCTGATGATCCCGCTTCATTTTGACTTATTGAGCCGAAATGGTATTCATTGGCCGATTTTGAAGGTTATAATACACCGTTTTCACGGCTTTCGGACCTCAACCTCAGAATTGTTTGGAAACCTTCCTAGAACATCAAAATGGCTTGCAATTGATCGTGGTATGAGGATTGATATGGTAAGTTACCTATACATTAGCTAATCGACGCGTTTTCCCCATCTCTTCTATAGTGGATTTGACATGTCTATAGACGTTTAGATCGTCGTTTTGGGGAGTCTTGGGGCACGAAAATAGTTGAAATAGGTTCCTAGATTAATTCTGATGATCCCGCTTCATTTTGACTCATTGAGCCGAAAGCTTATTTATTGGCTGATTTTGAAGGTTATAATACACCGTTTTCTACAACTTTCTGAATATTATACTACTAAAATTTCTGGGTTTTAGCAAGTTACAGTTTGGTGTATTGTACTGCTAAACATTTTGTGGCATCTGAATTTGATATAAAACTGCAGGTACAGAGATTAGATGGATTATATGCCAGCAGCAGAATAGTATCTTGGTTTTGGATCTAAGCGGAGCTAGGTTTTGTGAAAGTGATTGTTCTCGCAAGTCTTTTTTTTTTTTGTATCAGCGTTCAGTTTGCTGTTTGTACTAGAAGTTTCGAGTTTGATTTTTGTCGGAAAGGATCATCAGAAGATATATGAATATTTCAGTGTTCAAATCGGCAGTTTAATTTTTCAAATGTGTATGGTGAACAGTTTAATTTTTCAAATGTGTATGGTGAACATATTATTTTTTTTCGGTTGTTTAGTGAAGCCGGTACCAAGGAGGAAACAGTTTTACGTACCATTAGCTTTTCTTGCGATTATTATCCGATTCGAAAGATGACATTACTGAAGCACTTTTGAAGATTTGGCTGAATCACTTCAAAGGAGGCACTTTTCGAATAGATTAATAAGACTCTTTTCGATTATTATCAAGTGATTTCTGGAAACCCAAAAGCTGTTTGGTAAACCCGATGCCAAAGAGGAAATACCGGTTGCAATTATTAACCGAGTCGAAAGGTGGCTTCATTGAAGCACTTTGTCGATTTTAGCAAAAAAGGGAAAATGGCAAAAGTGCTTCAATGATATCTTCTTTTGCAGCGGTTAGTAAAACACAACCGGCGCCAAAAAATGCATGAAAATCATTCCAGAAAAGTTTTTTTGGAGTCGGTTGTTAGTAAAACCGGTGCCAAAGGTGAAATAAATTTATGCATCATTGGCATCGGTTGCAATTATTAACCGATTCCGAAGGTGACATCATTGAAGCACTTTTGACAAATTTTGAATAAATGTCAAAAGTGCTTCAATGATGTCACCTTCAGCAGCGGTTAGTAATACACAACCGATGCAAAAGATGGTTGAAAATCATTCCAGAAAAGTGACTTTTAGATTCGGTTGTTTGTCAAACCGATGCTAAAGAGGAAATTTTTTCATGGATCATTAGCATCGGTTGCAATTATTAACCGATTCCGAAGGTGACTTCATTGAAGCACTTTTGACGTTTTTCCAATATTTTCAAAAAGATTGTCAAAAGTGCTTCAATGATGTAACCTTCCGCAGCGGTTAGTAAATTGCAACCGATGCCAAAGATACATGCAAATGTTTCCTCTTTGGCAACGATTTTAGCATACAACCGATTCCAAAAGTCACTGGAATGTTTTTGACTGAAGCAATTTTGACATTTTGCATGTTTTTAGGCTAAAATCGATTTTAGGAAACAACCTTTGGCATCGGTCTAACCACTTTTGACGGATCTCTTATCTCATTTTATTGTCTCAAACCGTACATTGAAATCAAACTGATGATCCTTGGCATCATTTTATTATTAATTGAATTAAATTGATGATTTGAACACTGAACTATTCATAGTACAGGTCAAGTACTATTAACAGTACAAGTTAATATTTCAATTTTTTTTTTACTTTGCATCATTTTATTACTAATTGAATTAATTTAACCATATGAAACTACATTTTTTTTATTTTCTTCTCACTCGAAAAAAATAAAGCAGATATATTAAGGAAATGAAAAGAAAACAAAAAAACAGAGGTCGTAATAGTTTAGATGTAGTAAGGCTACCAAAACTGAGAAACAAATATTCGTCCACTTTCATGGACAAACATATAGATACAGAGGGAGTATAATTCGATGAGTTTGTGAATTAGGTAATTATGAACATGGTGGACAAAAGTGGAAGGTAAGTGTAATCTCTACAGTTCCAAAGGGCAGATGATCTCTTTGCTCTAAAAGTTCTCTTTGTGGAAATGGAAACGGGTCGTCGTGCTCAGGCTGAATTCTTGGCAAAGCTTTCTCAATGGTTTCGTTAATGTCGGACTTCCGCAATAGAACACACCTGAAAGTAGTTCGGACCAATTAAGTTCTTCCTTAATTCAGTATAGTTTTTTTTATGACGAGGGACCCCGACGCCGCTACCTTTGGTGCGCTCTGGGTAAACCCACCACGCACCAAAGGTAAACCGCCCGTGGGCGACAGACTCGAAACCTAGAAAGCATAGTCTCAAGCCATACATCTCCCACATGTTCGCGCTAAACCCCTGAGACCCTTGGGTTGGTGACCATAAGTTTTTAACCACTAGGCAACACCCTTGCGGGCGTAGTTAAATTCAGCCATTTTGTTTTGATTTAGTTCAGCGCCATTAAGCCAACTTAAGGTGCATTAAACACTTAAACTTCTTATTCAAATTAAATTAAGACCCCTTGAACTAGAAAGAACATGACCTACGATTTAAACTTCATAAATTCAATTCAACTGTTTTGTTAAGGTGCATTAAATCTCTTTTTATTTAAATTCAACTCAGAACATGACCTAAGATTTAAACTTCGAGACCAAAACTATCCCTCGGTTCCAAACAATAAAACAATAAAGTCAAGTGTTTGCGTTTTTACCTATTCTTTGCGAAGCGTGGTCAGCAGCTAATTGAGTGAACACCTTCCTCCAGTTAGGTCTTGCAAAATGTGTCTTTATCTGCACAATTTTGCAGGTCAGTTAAGTAGTCAATGTTGAAGTTATTTTTTAGTTATCAATAGTCTAGTGATGGAGAAGATGAATACCCGGCTTTCAGACACGACATCAACTCCACTCTTAGCATGCTGCAACGACTGCACCATATGGATAAGTGCTGATCGAGCATCACCTTCTTCATATACACTGGTCAAGTAGTTGTGCATTTCTATCACTTTCTGTACATCAAAATTTCACCAAATGTCGGGAATATTAGCAAAGATAATTAGGGATTAACTGGCATTAAACAGTTGAAAGTAATCAGGCTCATGTTTCAGCACCCACATCTGTATCATATTCTGCAATATCGTCCATGACACCTTTGAACCAATCGAAAGAGCCTTGTTCTCTGGTCACCCAGTAAAAGTAAGCTCTTTGAGGCCCCTTTCTGCTCTCTATATCCTGCATTTTTTTGGCCCAGGTAAGAACTTAAATGTCGTAGGAATAAATATTTTCCCCATCATACAAATTTATGCAAGCAGCCAAGCAAGTGAATACCATGTAGCTGTTATCCTTCAAGTTATTCAACAGATCCTTAAGGATGCTGATGAAGGGAGTTGCTCCTATTCCTAGTCCTATGAGTAACAGGATGTCGTATTTTTTGTAGTTCTGAGCTGGTGCTCCGTATGGACCCTTGATGATTACGTGCGGAAAGCTGTGGAAAAAAAGAAACTCAGAAACCTTGAAACCCAAAAGCTGTTGAATGTACAATATAGGGGATTCTCTTACCTTGTCGGTTCAGCCCCATCAGCGTCGTAATCAGACCTTGCCCGTGTTTCCATTCTCATAAGCCTCCCCTTTGCGGGTGGTGCAACAGGAGGCTCACAGGCCTGCATCCCATCATAATTAAATTAGAGAAGCAATATTTTCAAGCTAAAACTTCAACTATGTTCCTGAGAGTATTGGCGAGCTTAGTTTCTACAATATTAACAGTGACATTACTTTAGTGCTCAAATGCTTTCAATAATGATAAATGGACATGTTAGGGTTTCGGACTTTAGGGTGTTTTCATATTTTCAGCTCAGAAAGTCTTTTTGTGGTGCACCTAATAGTATAAAAGATAGCACAAGAACAATATACTGACACCCAAGGTTCTTATACATTTGGTTTGGGTACAATAGTTCTACATAAGGGTTTCCGATTCTTTACAGAAATTGTACCTTTGCAAACTTTTCCCTAAGTGCTGTGGTCCAGTCGCCCAAGGTTCTAATATGTACACTCAAGTAGGCATCATCTGGTGCTGAGGTGATCGAGAAAGGATGCCTGTAAAAAAATAGCAAGGTTGAGTAATTAACCGCGAGTCTATGGGACAGTACTATTCGTAGCTCTGTCGTTGCATTATTTTCAGATTTACACATGAAAAGCAGGAGTCTGTAAAGTTACCACTCGAAGCTAGAGATATCTGGACACTTGACGAACAAGTACATTCCACTCTTGTACTTAAAGTTAGGCGGTTTGCTCATATATAATGCAAGTACATTTCCTGTATATATGACAGCCTGCATTCACAGAGCTCTTTAGGTCAAAGTTGTGCCTCAATTTAGTAGCAGGTCCAAATTTCAGAGAATTGATTCTATACCTTAAGGATGTTGACATGATGATTGTAGTCGTGAACGGATGTCAGTGTTCTCTCACTAGCGTAGAGGACAATCGGGAAAACTAGATACATCCATGTCTGCAATATTTGTCATACATAACTAAGTAACTGTCAGTGAAGTGTTTTTAGATTAATGTAGACAATCTTGCTTCATTTTGACACAAATTGTAGGGATGGCATTCAATGAGACATTTTATTGGTTATAATTATGAGAATGGTTTGAAAATATTCATACAAGTAAAGGCCTCGACAAAAACCTACAGACATACCGTTTTGTTGTACCACTCCTTGGTGAGAAACAGGAAATAGCCATGAATAACCAACAAAGCATAGACAACCACCAGCAGATGATGCGCATACCAGAAGGCGTTGAACCCGGCCAAGTGGAGAAACGGCCATGGTAACTTGATAACATTTCTCCTAAAAGAGTGAGTCGCCAGAGTGAAGGCGAAACCCATAAGAACTACCATGAGAACCCCTGTCACCCCTGGTATGCTTTCTAGCAAACTCAAATAAGTCGGCTGTGTGTAGTTGAAGTTTTGTCCGAGATATTGCAGGAACAAGGATTTCGGGCAATAAATAAGCCTCGGAAAATCACAAGTCGTGTGCATCAAGACGTGCAAAAATGTTCCAACTGTGATCCCAGCTGCTACCATTTTGTGAAAGTTTATATTATCATCGAAAGGAAATAATCTACTGAGGAAGGTTGATCTTAGTCGGGTTAGAGTTCTTCTAGATACCGGAAGTAATATAAGGGCCATATTAAATTTCAGAGTCTCGGCAGCACCCTTTGCGACACAAACACAATACCCCATGACCTGGAAAGCCGGTTGAGTCTTGTAATAGTTAAACTTATAATTGAAGAGTATGGCATTTGTGGTTAGCCAAAGCCCGACAACCCAAATTCTCTTCCAGTTATCCAAGGCAAATTCCGCTGAACTGGTGATCGCTTTTGTTACGGGATTTCTTAACTTTTTCGGGATCATGGTTTTAGTTAAAGTGTTGGTCCTCTTCAACTGGGCCCCTTCATCTGTCGAAGTCACCATCCCCCTTAGTAAAGTATCAAGTTGCCATATCTGCACAGTAGCAATCATCAAATTGTAACATACAGGAAGGCGATGAAGAAGACTACTCCGTACATATGTATATCAACTGAAAGTCTTGCTGTGACAGTCAAAATCAAAGTTATATGAGAAATTATACCTCAATATACCCTAGATGATCTGGATCTAGCTCTTCCATGATCAAAGCCGCATATTCTCCAGCTTGTGTCTTGAGCTTATTTAGCTTGTTAGCTGAGGCACTCAACACTAAAACCTACACATATGACTGGAGTCAGCTCTAAGGAAACACTAGTTTGAGGATAGAAATCATGAAATAAACACGAGAAAAGGTTGTTTTCATCAAGTGTTCACCTCGCGAACCTCCTCCTCAGATAATTTACCATCTCCATTCTTGTCACACCTACACATCAAAATACACATTTTCGACAGTGAGACATCAGAAATCAGATGTTTGCTTTTAGATTCGACATTTACACAGCAAAAACAGAAAACCAGTAAACTATTGAAAGAGACTAAAATGGAAGGCGTAAACTATGTGCAGCGGAAATGTAAGAGAACTCAGAAGATCAGTGAGAAGCTTACATATCAAAGAAAATCTGCAAACGAGCATCGATATCTTGGCTAGTCATATCTTCCCAAAACATTCTCATTTCAGCAATCGTAATCCCTGCTGAAGAATCCACATTCTTTCTCCTAGACAATGTATCGAACAATTCTGCTGCAAACTCTTTCGAATCGCCCATTCCTTAAACATATCAACAACAATCACACCAAAAAAAACCTAAATCAAATCATTTAAAATCGAATCAAATCAATTAAGATTATGAATTTGAAGACGAATAATACCGATTACAGCGCCGAATTTGTCCTTAGGAAGCTTGCCACTAACGGCATTCTGATTAAACCGTTTTTCAACAGGCTTCCATGAATCACCATCTTTACCAGCCCCGTCGAGGAATCGTAAACTCTTAAGACCTCTCGCAGCGCTTGACTGCATTCTCCCCATGGTCTTGTTAGGCTGACCAGGATTCCCACCACCGAACCGCTTTCTGGCAGTACTCCCAATCCTGGTGAACACTCCAACAGGTTTGTTGACAGTAGCAGCATTAGCATTGCTGCTGCTGTCATCGTTGATCATGATGTTGATGTTGTTGTTGTTGACGGAAACAGGAGAATCCGTCATCTGATGAATCTCGGCATTGCGAAGCATCCATTTACTCGACTCGCCGCCACTGTTATTGCTCATTTGAGGGATCCACCACTGTATGTAGTTCCCTACTTTTTACAGTGCAATGCAATGCAATGCAAGTCTTCTAGCCTGAAGATATTTTTGATCGGTTTCACGGAGGTTTGATGTCGAATCTTGGAGATCAGGATGAGGTCAATGAGGTTAAGAGGAAGGAGGGAAAATGGTAGGATTGAATGGACAGTTATTTTAGTTACTACTACTCAATATTACAACCAATTCTTTACGCTCGTTTTTGGACACTAAATCTCGAGTGCAGAAAACCGTCTCAATTGAGAATTGGCAAAACAAGAAGTCAAAGGGTTTCCTGGGTGAAGTTGTTGTTACATAAGAAGAAACTATGCAAGGACTTTATAGAGGGAGAGAAGCAAACATAGATCCTCAGAAGATACAAAATGTACACGGAAAAAAGAGATGGAGAGAAGAATACAAGACGAATTATTAATGGGAATCATGTAGTAACTTGGTCTAACAATCAAACCCAACTACAAATTAGAAAAGCCACTAAAATTAATACTACTATATTATATACTCTGTATATATTATAATACATGATAAGAGATGTGTAAGTAGTGAAGGTGAGTTGTGAGCACGTTCTCTAATTGATGCTGTCCCACTAAATGCTCTTGTCTTTGTCCCTTTCTTCAATCTTCCTAGTTTCTATCTTCTACCTTGACTAATCCATCCCACTGTGAGTATTTTATTAGGGTTAGGGTTTGGTTATTAATGGAAGTGAAAAGGGGAGTGTGCATGGGAATTTGGGAATGTTCGCTACGTGTATCCTCCTGGGAATACACGAATACTCCATCCAATTCGCTCCGATTTTTTATATAAGTAGTTTTCGTACATGTTGGTTCAAAAAAAGAAGTCACCTACTCCATACAAGATTTTAAATGAATTACACAAACCTTAACTCGATCCCACGATCCACGATGTAGACCATGAGCCCGTGATAGACACCATCCATATAAGACCGAAATCGGGGGTAACAGTTGCTGCAGTACACCACCACAAGTAAGTTGATCCCCAAAGCGCTCTAAAACAGCAGCATATCCAAAAACGTTTAACATTCAATGACAGTCACCAGAAACGGAAAGCTTCGACAACCATGAGACCGGGATTATTGGTTTATAATCTACTAAGTATGGATGTAAAAATATACTCCTTATAACGCGAAAGCACAAACTAGGTCACACTCCTTATCCTCGACAACAAACCAGGTATCCATTTAGGCTAGCCCGATCCCCCAAAATCGATTCTACTGTAGATTTAGGTGAAAAGAGATAATATGATGCTCAAAATAATGACTTTATTTACGAAGATGTATTAGTTACGAAAAACCTACCTGTCTTAGTTGTATTCACAGACCAAAATAAAATTAACTTCATTCTTGCCAACATGTTAGCATTAGCTACTTTTATGCTCTATATCAGTCGTACAAAAAAAATGCCAAACCTCGTCACGGAAGTAACATAAACTGTCGCTATTTTAGCAGGAAGGCCAACAACCGGTAAGAGCTTGAATTCAGAATCTGCACCAGAAAAAAATAGACAGTGAGTTCTTCAGAACCTACAAGTTTCTAGACATTGAATACAGAGCGCTGGAACAGTGCATAAATACGATTGGGCGAGTACAGAAACAGAATGGCTGTCCACTGTCAGCATTTACTTGAAAGCATTCAACCTTAGAGACTAGCTAAAGGTACATATAGAAATTTAGTGCTTTAGTCGTTACGTCATCTTTTTTTAAAAAAAAAATGATCCAAATAATCAAATCTGACTCTCAAAAGTAACGTAACAGCATAACATGCAGACCTATGAGAGTATTTAGTGGCGAAAAAAATATCATGTATACCTTCAAAATATAGTGAACTGACAGTTCTTTACATAACCTATTCCCAAAAACCAAAATGGAGAACAATGACTATGAAACAAAGTAACGCCTTCACAGCAAGTATATGACACATCGAACATCAAGTATATGTACTACCTGAAAAAGATACAGCAAAGGTCGGATATACAAGTCGAACCTGCCTTTCATGCTGTCCTATGTTCCATCATCAAAATCTTCATTTTTGGGGTTCACCAAGTTGTGCGACTCACT
The DNA here is from genome assembly GCA_958450325.1 of Agrostemma githago. Classification (NCBI taxonomy): domain Eukaryota; kingdom Viridiplantae; phylum Streptophyta; class Magnoliopsida; order Caryophyllales; family Caryophyllaceae; genus Agrostemma; species Agrostemma githago. The sequence continues at coordinate 78,058,402 of OY288243.1, read as the reverse complement.
TTCAATCATATCAACTTGTTCGGGCATGTGGTCGACCTTTGCTTCACCTTCTAATCCCTCTCTTGTATCATCGTTTAATGACAGGTCAGCATTAAGATCAGAGCTTGGGTCCAAACCAGAAGGTTCCACATTCTCAGTGCTAGCAACCGTGACTTGGTCATCCTGCTCAGAAGCATCTTTCTTCTGCCTCTTCCATTTCTTTGTAGAGGAAGTACCATCATCCTCAAAATCTTCCTCTTCCCTAACTCTATGCAAGTAGACCCAAAGTTTTCTTTCCCCATCGAATTGTACACAAGGATCACGCTCATAATGCAAACGATCCAAGGCTCCACTAACCACTTGATTGACCTGGGCATCGGAAACTTCTTCCACAACGTACTGAGAGTCTCTTATCAAAGTGCAAACATCCGCCCTCGTACCAATGCTTCCTGGCAACCTGGCAGCCGCATCTCTCACAAGACAAAGAATTGTGACATGAGGAGGCCGGTCAGGTTTTAACATGAAGTGATCTCGCGCTTTCGAGGTTGGCTTACCACCGCATCTTCTTAACGGAGCAACTATAGATTTTTTACCATCAGCAGCAGTGTAATTGAAGGCTCTATCTGGAACAGAGTACCTGAGATGCTCTTCCTTACGGAAATAGGCCCGTACTTCATCCGAGCTAGGGCTGAAGGTCGGGAGACTCTTCTGAGCTCTCAGATCCTTAAACCTTTCTTTCTCATCAAGGTTGAGTTCCAACAGCTCTGCAGGTGGATCAGGAAGACTTCCAATTTGCTGCAAGGTCTCTTGACCGCATTTAAGCCAATTCGCAAAAGAATCAACTAACTTTACGAGCATTTTACGGGGGATCCCCCAAGCCTCAGGGGAAGTCACCTCTTCAGGGGGTTCATCATCTGCCGGAGTCTGAGGACCTGGCCCCATCCAAGACCAGCACTTTGTGGATCTATCATAAGATATGAGAGGCTTCCAACCCTTGGCTCCTAACGGAGCTGTTTTGGAAGCAAACACCTTCAACACTCCTCTGACCAAATCTTGAAGTGGCTCCTGCGTCTCTAGAATCTTGGGATCCCCAGGATTCGATCTGACACGATTCACAATTTCATGGACAGTAAGAGAAGGAATGCCTGTTTGTTCAGGTTGTGCAGGATTATTCACATCGATCTGTTCAACGGAACCATTTGTTTGTTCATGCTTCCCTTTCTGATCCTCGGGTCCTGCAACAGGATTCTCAAGAATCTCCTGAGTCTCCGGTCCTGCAACAGGATTCTCAAGAATCTTCTGAGTCTCCGGAGGATCTACAATACTGGGAGTCACCAATGAAACTCGTACAGCTGAAAGAAGGTGGACCACTGAAAAGGAAAAGTCGGTATGTATAGTGGGAGTTATCGGAGGCAATGGCTTTTTCGGTGGTTTGATTTCTGGCTCCAAATCTACCACTACAACCTCTACAGCATGTTGCTCTGATGGCCCAGCATACGGGGAGCCACTCTCTTCTCTCCTCTTCCTTCCTCGATTCTTCAAGGAAATGGATTCAAAGACTGGTTCATGAGACTGCATATAATCAGATCCTTCTTGCTCATCCATTTCTGCAAACCCCTCTTTTCTCTTGAACTTCTTGCCAGATGAAGTGCAGCCAATTAGCGTAGCATCAAAACCTCTGTTGTCACGCCTTATGGGACTGTTTTCAAATCTAACCTGATTCTCTTCCAATGGGTAATCTTGCAAGTACTTTGACTTACGTGACAAGGTTTCATACGCAACATTTTCCCGCAACCTTGTTTCAAAAGGGAAGGCACTATTCATGGGTATAGGTAAGCCCTGCACTTGTCCATTCCTTCCGAGCATGTAAGACGACATCCTATTCCGATCAGCAATTGTATTTCCCAGATCACCATAATAACTATTTTCTGGAAACCGTGATGTGAAATCCTGAGAGGCATCCACATGCTGTGTCTTCCCACTTTGCTTGGTTTTCAAATAATAGTTATCGATCTCTTGACTCTGACCATGCCTGGCATAATCACCCGTGGTGTTCGGATAAGGTACCATGCCTTCAAATGCCACAGTATTTCCCTTCACACTTCTCTTGGCTTGTTTGTCTTTCTTGTCAAGTACTACTGATTCGTACAAAGAAGATCGAGGAGTCTCTAAATGGCCATGAAATCCCCGGTTCGGCATAACCAAACGGCTTTTGTCCCCTTCTCTGGGCTGATCCGATGAGTCAGATTCCGTATCCTCACCTCCATGGAACATTCTTTCGCTCTTCGATGGAAACATACTGGACCCTTCATTCCACAATGTGCCCCCTCTTGTATTATCCTGAAACCCCTTTAATTGCTTCTCAGGAAGATAACTCCTATCATCCATGCGGTTGTTCCCCAAAGATTGCAGAGTTTTAAATCTAGAATTAGGACCCATATTTATTTTCCTGGTTTCAACATCCCTGTCCACATAATCAAAGGATGTGTCCATGAAATCCGCTTGTCTCTGTGTTTTCTTACTCCAATAAGGTTCAGCATAGTTACCCATGTTTCCTTTCATAGGCATCTGTGTTGCTTGCCTATTCAAAGGATCCATTGGATCCTCATACCCAGGCACTCCGTACTTGACCCTTTTAGCAGGGTCATAGAAGCCTCGTACATTTGATGGCTTGGCAGTCAACACTTTAATGTCAGACAACTGATTAATGTTCAAATCTCTCCCATGACCAGAAATATTAGTCATTGCAGGATGAAGTCCAGATGAATAGCTGTCAGCATCATATTCACCGCCGACAGGTGCTATTCGCTTCTTTCCACGCTTCATAGCTTGGACACGATCCATCATATTGCCCTGTGCAACATTCCAATCCCGCTGGGAAGCCATCTCATGCTGCCTTTCTTGTTCACTGATGTAAGCAGCTGCCTTACCCCCTCTAGATACAACAGAGTCTGGGCCATATGGGCCAGTTCTAAAACTCTGGTGGCCGTTGCGGAAACGCTGAGCTGGTTCACTCTGTAAAGGAGATTTTGAACCAGCCATTACCGGTCTAGACTTAGGCTGCCAATCTAAACCCAATCCCCGTCCACGCATAACCCCTTCAAACTCAGGGTTTCCTGCATACACTACTTTCTGCATAGAACTCCTTCCCTTTGACCTCAAGTTACCGATAGCCTCAGCTGACTCCTCCATTTCAGAAGAATCAGAACCCACGCCCTCATTCCTCTCCCCAACCAAAGTCTTCTGACTTCTAACAATATTCAAGACACGTAGTTTCTCCTCAATACCATACCCCCTACATTTTTGCCAAGCATCCTTCATCTGCAAAAAACTGGCAACCATGGAATCCTGACGCCTATGCAACAAATGATAGTGTTGGTGCATCTGGAAGAAGTTCAGTCCTTGCCGATACAAAGCAACCCTGGGCTCACACAACCCTCCTTTCAACATTTGGTACAAGGCATCTACAGGATTGCCAAAATGGAAGTTCCCCCCTTCAAAGAGCTCCTTCAAGGTGCGCATAAACACATCTTGATCCATATCAGGCAGATACTTCGTAAGACTAAACCTCTCGTCCTCGGTCAAGCATTCGTTCCACACCTCCAACGACAAAATCCCGCGTAAATCAGGAAGATCATACAACTCATAAGGGATGCAACAAGTCTGATCACCAACCTGGCAAAACTCGGACCCCGTCTCCCCTAACTCCAACAAATCAAAATCATCCGAGCCAGCACCGGAATCCGCATCATCAAACTCATCATCATCTTCCTCCTCCTCCTCCTCCTCGGAATCCACATGTCCCCTTCTACGAAGCCCATCCTCCTCTTCACTCGACATACTCTCCCTACTCTTACAACCTAACGAAAATTCAGTATCAATCCTCGACACCACCACTGCCACCTTACCGTTACTCTTCTCAATAGCCATGAAACATCAACCCCTCCCACTCTCTCTCCCTCTCCTTCCACCCCCAAATCAAGTCTAACAAACTTCAGTCCCCTTATTTCCCCGAAATCAAAACTTCAAAACCCTAGAAATAACCAAGCAATCAATCAGCACTAAGAAACAGTATAAAATAATACAACACAAAATCGACAAATGATAACACCCACTCCCGCTCCCGCCCACTAATTAAAACAATAGTAGTACTTCAATCCCCATTTTTCCCCCAAATCAAAACATCAAAATCCGAGCAATAACCAACTCAATCAACAATTAAAACAGTACTCCGTATAAAATAATACACTCCAAATCGACAAATCATAATAACAATAATAATAGTAATACCCCCAAATTAAAACAATAGTAGTACCTCAATCATCTTATTTCCCCAAATCAAAACTTCAAAACCCTAGCACTAATCAACAATCAGCAATCAACAATCACAATTAAACCAGTAGTATAAAACATTACGCCAACAAATCAACAAATCATAACATCCCCCTCTCCCTTCTCCCTTCTCCCTTCCACCCCCAAATCAAAACAAAATCGCATTAAACCACGAACAAAATCAAACAAATCAACAAATTGAATTAATTATCAAAAAAAAAAAGTATGAAACATATACCTGAAACTGCAAATTCGCAGGAGGAACGGAAATCTCGAGGGAATTAGGGAAGAATGAAAGAAACGCAGGAAACCCTAGAAAAAAGAGTGTAGAGATAGCGATATAGAGAGAGAGAAAGAGAGGCGAGTATTTATATTTATATTTATATTTATATAAATAATAAATAAATAAAATATAATAATAAAGGGAAGAAGAGGGAGGAAGGAAGGAAGAAGAAGACGGGGACGTGGGTGAAGAGGAGCCGTGGGATGAAGGAAGGAAGGAAGGAAGAAGGTGAAATGACGAAAAAGGACAGCGAATGGAAAGAGGAAGGGGAAGGTGATGAAGAAGAAGAGAGAAACAAAGTCAGTGAAGTAACGGGCAGTAGAAGTAGTCGTAATAGTAGTAGTAGAAGAAGTAGAAGTAGAAGTAGAAGTGGGATAATTGAAGACGATGATCACCCATGCACACTTCCTTTACTCACTATTAGGGGTCTTCAAAAAGTGACCCAGACCGATAAATCTGATTGACTCGGACCGTACGGTTCGGACCGGCTACATATCCGTTCGGTTTGTGGGTTTCTAAAAACTTGGTTGCTGGTTTGCGGTCCGGTCCGGTCCATACTCAAAAAAATTAATCAAATTTAGTATATTTTGTCGGTCCGGCGATCCGATCTGGGTTTCTTTGTTAACCGGTCCGGTCCGCGGGTTTGGATTTTTTGGGTTGCCGGTCCGCGGGTCAGGTCGATAATGTCCGGGTTTGGACCGGTGAACACCCCCACTCGCTATACTCCCTACAAAGACCAAATTAGGATTTTGGGTCGGATTGTGTTGGGTTGGGTTGGGCGAGCTCACTGATGGTCGGCTTGAACCCGATCCATGGAGATAAAATATATTTTTTTGGGAAAAAAAAAATTAAAAAAAAATTGGTGACGTCGAGTGGGTTAGTCTAACTTTGTTGGACCAGGTCGAGTCATTTTTTGGATTTGTTAGGATGGAATTTCAAATACTAGGGTCAGTTCAAATTAGACAGGTTAATTCAGATTACGAGTCAATATAGGGTATTCGGTTCGGATGTCGGGTCGCATTTAGCTTGGGTATCGAATCAAATTCATAACAGATTAATTCAAATCGAATCAGTCGAATCAAATCCCTTCACTCAACTCACCTTCTTTCTTTGCTTTTGAGGCTTATAATCTTTACTTCCATTCATTTTTACTAACTACTCTACTCCTCTTTCTCTATAGTTACTTATGTTCGAAATCCCTTCACATAAAAAAGACAATAGGTCATCATCGAGGAAGAGTGTAAGACGGATGAACACCAAGAACGAGTGCAGAGAACCACGAAAAAGACTGCTCTTGTATCAAATTACAGTGTGTTCCCGGTCTAAACATAAGATTTCTCTCTCACAAACAATGAACGAATAAGCGAAACAGAAACGACACGAATCATATACAAGATGTGTATGTACAATGGTTTCTGCATATCTATATATGCATCTAATCCCAAAAAACAAAAAAAATAGACTCACTCACTCGCTCGCTCGCTCTAGTTAATAGCAGTGAGTGGAAGTCTTGGGTCTCTTACAGGCTGAGCACCCTCGTATTGTCCCAAAATATGTTTCACGTCACCATTTACCTGTTTACCGGACTTGTGATCCCAAAATGACTTCAATAACTCGTCAAAGGCAGGTGTCCGAAGTTCCTCTATTGATGTCACACTAGGCAGCGTGATTTGCCTCTTTTTTGGTGTCGAGCAAGTTGGCTCGTCAACCTGTTTCAATAAAAGATACTATACTGTAAAGAGTTCGTTCTTTTTCCGTAAATACATGTTTTCTCAAGTTTCCTTCATATTTTTACTGTAAATTTTTGGTGTGACGGCCAGAACGGCAGTTTTTAGGCCTAGGGGTTTCAAACCGAGGTCATTTGTGTGGAGTGACACCAACTAAACTAGCTCACAAGTCACACCTGCAGACTTTTTCCCACTTCAGACACAACAGCAGTTCACAGGGTGTGCAATAATCTTTTTTTTTTATTTAAAAAAAAAAAAAAAAAAAAAAAAAAACTTTCTGCTCTTTTTGAGGCGAGAAGCTAAAGAAAGTTTTCTGTCTACGAAATCAGATAACAGGCTCAATGACAAAGTATACGAGTCATATTCCAGTAACAGGCTCAATGATAAAGGGAATAGAGCAATCAAAGGATATCAAAAGCACATTAGATAAGAATTGCGGAATGTTACCCTATATTCCGTGAGAAGGCATTTTCCTGCATGGTCGGTGATCTCCACAATCTTATGGTAATGACCACCCTTCAGTTCTCTTACATCTTTACAGCAAGGAGCAATCATAGAGTCAAGATTGCTGCATGCGTCGTGATCAAGTTGTAAGGAATCTGCAATATTTTTCATTTTTAGAATATAGAATCAGCAGCATTAAGAGTATAGTACGGAGTATATATTATCGACATGAACTTCCACATTGAAACTTACGGTCAACAGATACAAGGAGCTCTTTGTTGGCAACATTTGCATCTTCCAGAGTCGATGATGCAGAAGAAGAAACCTTTGTTCGAAGTCTTTGATTGGCATCCATTCCTCCCCTGATGAGGCAGTAACGAACTAGTAAGTAAGGGATATGTTTCGTTTTAAATGGGAGCCACAAGGGCAATTTGGGATGATGACGGGTTTGAAGTTTGAACCCCACAATACATAATTACAGAGTATGTGTTGTTTACGCATAGTCGTGCATCAACAAAAAAATGCTAATGAACTTGAGTCACTCACTTCACAATTGATTCAAGAGAAGAAACATTGTTCCTTTCAAGGCTCAGCAATGATTTCTGTGCATCCTTCCACTGTTGTGCTCCCATTTTCGCCTTATCCAAACTATATATTTTGAACAAAAAAAATAAATCAAAATTATTTAATACTCCGTAGGTTGCAAGTGAATTAGGTTGTATAATGTTCGAGACTATGACTTTACCAGCTATGCAGGATTCCTTCGAGGTCTTTCTTTCCACTTTCCACACAAGAAGTATCTTCAGCGTACTGAGATTCTGATCTATCGACATAAACTCTCCAATCAGCCTTGACAGCAGCGGTATCTTGTTGCATAGTTGACATTTCTTGCTGAAGTTGACTGGTCTTGGAAGCTGCACTTTCTCTAAGACCATGAACAGCTGTTTGAACCTGCAAAAAAAATGAAACAATTATCAAAAAACACGAACCAACTGTCCAATATTCTAAGAAGTGAATACTATTAGGCCATGCTGAGTGGACAAGTGAGGGATACAGTAATTGCAGTTCGAGAATTTTTTTAGGCATCTTTTTAGTTTCCAATGGATGTAATAAATCCGTGAGATTACAGGGGTAAACAACAAAATCAGTAATAACTCGATTTTTAAGAGCATGGCAAATATCTTTTGACAGTGAGTTCATTGACCCTCTAAAGTCTAAACAACGACAAATGGCTTAGTACAAAGAGGAAATAGTAAAGTAACGAGAGGGAGTGAGTTAGAAGCAAACCAGTTCTTTCTTCCTGGCATTTGAACTTGCAAGTAGTTCTGCCACTTTTTCTAACAATTGTTTCTCTTCCTGGACAGCACACTCCTGTAAACGCAATATTAGAAGATTGAAATCAAGTGCAAGATATAAAAACAAATAAGCCATAAACACAGAAACTCACTTCAAACTTTCTCTCCAAGTCGGACAACTTCTGCTCGTTATTGGTTTGTGCTTCCTCCACTATGTGCGTCAATTCTGATGCATGTGTGTCTAGGGTATCGAAAAATTGGACAGTAACTTTAGAAATTGACCGTGTTGTGTCCACAGTTCTGGAATGTGCCTGTAATAGTTCATCAAAAATATTGAGAGAAACCGTAGTTTGTTGCTATGCTTTGATCGTTATCTGACACTCTGTATTACATATACTCCGTACAAAATTAATTCAAAACTGACCTCCAGTTGTTTCTGCGCATACGCTATTAATTTATTTTCTTGATCACAGAGTCCTTTTTGGAGCCCATCAAGCAACACATCAGCCTCATTTGCAAATCGGTTAAATTGCTGTCATCAAACATAATGTCAGTTGACCTTCAAATGGCAGAAATTATGCAATAAGTCCCAATAACTTGTTGAATATTTCTACCTCTTCAATGGCTGACGAATGTTTAGAAACTTCTGTATTCAGATCTCTAAATGTTAATTCTGTGTTTCCTTCAAGTTCTCCTGCTAAATCATCCAATGCTTTGATGCCAGAGCCATACATGGCCTTCAGCTTTCGTAGTCGTTCTCTTAATTCTTCAGCAGCCTACAATTGCAGAGAGCAGTTAGGAAGCAATCATTCGTCAGATGGGTTGACAACCAAAAGTTCATCATAGCAAACAGAAGTTACCTCTGCTTTCGTTGATACAAAAGACTGCATGTCTTCTTCCATGTCTTTCAACTGTTGCTCTTGCTGGACGACAGAAGCAGCAACTGTTTTATGCAGTGTCTGAAGCTGTTGTGTCAATTGAGACTGAAATTTCTGAACCAGGTTCCTATTCCCATCCTCAATTTTGTCCTTGCGCTCTGTGACCAGGATGAAGTGTTAAGCCCAAATATAACGAGTCAATTGTGAATATGAAAAATAAAAGCGTGCTTCCGTTTTCAAACACGTACCAATCTTTAAAAATAAACTAGAAATATCTGATGCAGCACTCTCCAATTCCGTACGAAGTTCAGTTGCCCGATCAACAAGAGCTTTCTCTGAAATGATTGAATAACCGTAGATCAAAATCTTTGTCATACTAGAGATGAGAAAGCAAATGTTGGCATAAACAATGCATTAATATATACATTTGACTTTGCACACCTGATTTCAATAGATTACTTATGATGTATTCTTTCTCTTTGATTGTGGCATTAGCTTGCCTGTGCTTTTCTTCAAGATCAGATAGTGAATGTTCAGTCTCTTCAAGCCTTTTCTGGATAAAAATAAAAGCAAAAAAAAAAACAATGAATCTGTAAGAGGTCAAGGACTGGAAAAACAGACAGTTAAGTAAACAACATCCATAAGTAACGAGACGATAAAACCTTGGCAGATAAATCCATACCTCTGTCATATCTAGTTTACTACTCAACTCCTCAGACAACCGTTGCTGAGAATCATACAGGCCCTGAACTTCTATCAGTTTCTGTAGTACAAATTGAACGATCCGATCCATAAGAATTATGCACTAAACCATATACAATTCGACATTTGTAAGTTAGACAACAATAATAGAGTATAAACCTTGTCTCTGCCATCCATATCTTGTTCCATTTTCTCTACTCTTTCGGTCAGTGCCTGGATGATATAGTATCACACAAGGGTTACTGCTAAATCTAAATGCTTTTAAGATTCCTGCGCTAAAACCGTGACACGGCAACTGCAAGGAAGGTACCTTTTTCTCAGCTTCTTCTTGAAGATAACGATCACGAGGTATATATATACCATTCTTTTCTCGAGCAGCATAAACCTCTGGACCAAGTTAAACCATACAGGATCAGAAGCGCAACTAAAGGCAGAACTCATATTTTACTTCCCACATTAAGACAGGAAGTTTGCAAGAATGGAACAGCAAACCCGAGACAAGAAGCATAATCATGACAGACCTTGCTTAAGCCGTTCTATTTCAAAGTAGAGGTCCTTCATTAAAGCAGACTTGACCATCTTTTGGTTGATCTGTTACAGCGACAAAATTTGGTAGTAAGAATTTCTCTCTACATGTGGCACGGCTAAAAACGAGCTAAATCTTAAACAAAAAGGTGTTTAGTGATTAGTTAGTCACCTCTGGCTTGTTCTTAATGTTCTTCGCACGATGTGCATAATCCAAGGTGCTGAGCGTCTCCTCCAAACAAAGAACAGATGGAGCAATGGTAGCAATGATACACGTCTTTGTTTTCCCACCCAAAGAATCCCTCAAAATTCTTGTCAATTTGCTATCCCTGATAGTTGAGGCGACACTCAAGTCCAGTCAAAACACTTTAATAAGAACATGCAAAACCTAAATGGACAGTCAAATATATTCCGCACCTATATGGAACATGACCCGAGTGTTCAACCAGTGCATTGATGCAACGACCGAGTGTTAGTAAACTTTTGTTGATTTCTCCAGCTTCCCTTGCACGACCCTGTCCAATAACACATTCACATACGTTTAGATTGCAACTAGATTGTCCATGTTGAATAGCACCTGAACAGCTGAACTATAGACACCTAAGGTTCTCAAAGCACACAAGATATCAAACATGTAGTCAACTAGTCAAGTACCTCCCTAGCCCCGGATCGTGATATGTTCTCTGAACCAGCAAGGTCAACAAGGTTGAGTTTCCCACACTTGATCATCTCCTCACCCTCTGGAGTGTACTCCTTTATGTGAATCGTGATAGTGAAAATAGAGTGTGAACGACTACTTTGTTTGTTAAGTAGCGTTTCCGCTGTACGCCTTTTTGCTGAGCCCTTGTCTAATATTTTGTAAATTTCATCTGCAGTAGTCACAATCTCCTCTTCCAAACCACGAACGAAAACCCCTGCTTTACCATCTTCCATCAGAGCCAATGGTTTCTTAGATTTTTCATCAATGAACTTTGCAGATTCTTCAGGTGCCAGAAGATCAGTTAGCTCCTCATTATACAGCTCCAAGAAGGAAACCTTCATGTTATACTCCGCTTGTTGGGATTCCAATATGTCAAAAATGCGACGAACTGATCTAGGAATGACTCCTGCATCAATGGGGAATTCCCCGTTCTGAAAACGCGGAACACTCGCTGTAAGTTTCAGATACCGTCAATTCATAACGCAAAACTAAATTTGACATTCCATCAGAACACAACAATGCAAAGCAAATCAGACAACCTTTCTTCTAGTTCCGCCCTCCATGGTGTACGTCTTTCCTGTTCCCGTCTGACCGTATGCAAAGATAGTACAGTTATAGCCATCCAACATTTCATTAACAAGGGGAGATACGGCATGATCAAACAAGTCCTTTTGTTTCGACGTTGGACCAAAAACCTGTCACATGTCACATAATCCACCAACATTATCAATTTGACATCTTACCTCATATACTTCCAAAAATGGAATCAACATTACCCAATTAAAATCAAGAACCAAGCTCATCACTACATTCCGAAAAGGCAAAAAAATACAAATGTTCGATCATCAACCAACATCAAACAACACGTAACAAAAAGGGAAAACAAAACAGGAATCACCTTATCAAAGGTAAAAGTCCTATCAATCTGCTTATTAGCAATGAACTGAGCAGCAGAAACTTCTCTTCTAATCTCATTGCAAGTAATAATAACCGGCGTCTGAAGCCGCTTTTCGTCATCATTCAAAGGCCTAAACTCGATCCCCACAACAACAAAAATCCATCAGAAACCAAAACAATCAATCAATTAATCAAAACTCGAAACGAATCACATTAACAAGCTCACCTGCATCTAACAATAACCTGAACATTAACACCTTTCTCCTTATCACCCTTGCTAGAATTCGACGTAGAACTATCAGGCCTCATCAGATCTCTACTAGAATTCGACTTCTCAGTCGACCGAGGAGTTCTCGCAGGCGAAACGATTTTCATTTCACCTCCATTCACTCTTCTCTTGCTCTCCATTGCCAAAAATAGCAACTTACTCCACACAACACAAAAAACCCACAAAATCCCAGATACCAATTCCTCCAATCAATCACAATACCTAAACAAAACACCAATCAATCAATCAATAAATAATCAAATCGATTAACGTAATGTAAAACCCTAGAACATCAATAACCTAACGAAAATAGCAACTTACTCCACACAACACAGAAAACCCACAAAATCCCAGATACCAATTCCTCCAATCAATCACAATACCTAAAACAAACACCAATCAAATCGATTAACGTAACGTAAAACCCTAACCCCTCTTTTTTTTCTACACTAAATTAATCAAATTCGATTCCGATTTTACGATTCCGTTTGCGATAATCAAGCAACAAAAGATCAAATGTAAGCTCAAATACATAAGATTTTAAATTAATCCCAGAAATTTTAATAGAAAATTAACAGTGACATTGCAGCTGGATCGAAATTGACTTAATCTGTCGATATTAAATACAGCTATTTACACAATAAAATTAACAATGCAAATATCAAATTCAAATAAAAAAAATTTAAAAAAAAATACCTGAATTAATTAATTAATTAATTTAATTATAATAATAATTTTTTGTAGAATTTTTTTGATGAGAAAAATTCAAAGATGAAGAGAGAGAGAGAGAGGGGAAGTGATAACCTGGGAGTGTTAAGAAGAAGGATGAAGATGATAGGCATTTTTATAATTTAATTCAATTTAAATTTAATTTATTATAATTTGAAAAAAAAAAAAAAAAAAAAAAAAAAAAAAAAAAGTGGGAGAATTGAAAGTTACACTCCGTTATTAATCCGTTATATAGGAGGGAAACGACGTTAAGATGGGGGGCAACAGAGTAAGTTTTCTGAAAGATCGAGTACTACTGTACTGTACTAATCAAGTAATCATAGATAATAATCTCGAACTTTCACAATATTTTCGTGTAGGACTGTCTTCATAATTTACTGACAAATGGGTCAGGTCAAGTGGGTCGGGTTTGGATCAGTTTCGATCGGGGTGACTGTCGAGCTAGAACAATCTGGTTAACTTTGAACTGGTCTGGATTACTGCAGGTTCAGATCGTTTTCGGGTTTTTAAAGTGTTACTCAGTGTATATCATCACATCTGCTCACAAAACAATAATAATAATCTCGAAAGATTTAACTATCTTTGTTTTTTTTTTTTTTTTTTTCCGTGTGTCCTACGATATTTATTCGTTTTTCTCGGTGTAGTCAATTTCTTAAAGTGACGCTCACACTTGCTTACAAAACAATAAAAAAAATCTCGAAAGATTGAACTAAAATCTTCAAACATTTTTTTCCACTGTTTGTCCAATGATACTAAGGCCCTGTTCTTTTGGACTTATATTCAGTCAGTTTCAGTTCACTTCAGCTCCATGAAACATATTTTGTCTCTATATTTCAGTCAGTTTCAGTTAAATTAAGTTCAGTTAAGTTAAATTCAGTCAGTTTCAGTCCAAAAGAACAAAGCTTAACTGGTTTTCGAACTAAATGATTTAAATGGAAGTATGTATATGGATTGGTGTATTAAATGAAGTGCAACTAACGTGGGGTTGGGGTGAAGGAGGTAACGGAAGGTTGGATTAGGTGAGCCGTTTGAATCTCGGTTTGTGACCGTTATAGGAATAGGTGGACGTCGTTTTTCAAAAATATATGATTTGATATTATTAAAAAAAAAAGAAAAAAAAAAAGACAACAAAATTCTTGTGATTAAGATGTAGACTCTCGAAGAAGATGTCGTTATAACCAGACAAATTCTTGTTTGTGACGGTATTATCCATCGTAAATCATTAAACGAGTCAAATACATATCAAATTTATGATAAAATTATCTAAAAAAAGTTGCTCATAAATGTTTGTTTTTTCGGCACCATATGATAGTATTTGACATGTTTTATGGTCTAAAAGAGACTGTCTTAAGCAAGAGAGCTATTACTCCCTCCGTTCAAATCCAGTCGAGACACATTTTGCACCATCGATTTCTTTCGTTTTCATCAACAAAAATTATAAAAAAAATCAATATTCTTAATTTCTTAATATTATACAACCAGTTGTACAACTGATTTTAAGATTTTGAGCTTTATCACAAAATTTTCGAGTTTTGCTGTAAACTTTCTGAGTTTTAGTATAAAGTTATCGTGTTAAATCACATAAATATTTAAGCTCAAAAACATACAACTTAGCTCAGAAACTTTTATAAGCTCAATAAATATATACAAAAGCACGACAATTTTACTCTGGTTGTTCAATGTTATTGTACAACCAGGTGTACAATCCTATTTTTCTAAAGACAAGTCAAACAATATCTCACATGATTATATTTTCCCTTATAAATTGTCAGGAATCATTTATTTTCTACTATAGACTGTCAAGAATGTTAACGATTCTCTTAAATTGTAAATACTGTCTTAAAAGAGAAATGTACCATTTGGATTTGAACGGATGAGTAACGTGATTAGGGGCATGTTCCCTATTACAAGGAAATACATGGGCTCCACATCATTTTGCCGTCCCTTTTCAAACTCCCTTTCTTTTTTCTTGTGTTTTTGTTTGTTTTTATTATACTTCACCTTTAATTATGGCCTAATTTTGGATTCATGGTGTTTTACAAAGATTGCAAAGATGTCTTAATCTAACAATTAAGACACGGTTAAGACAGAGTTATCCTGGACAACAACAAGTCACGGGTTTGGTAAAATCTTACATGAGTTGATACCAGTCCAACTCAGCTCTTATCAGATCAGTTCAGCCCGGCTCAACATTGTTTCAACCAAAAAGATCAGGACCTAACTTACACTCGGACATTCCTCTATGATACTCCCTCCATTCAAATCCTGTTTGGACACTGTTCACAACTCAATATAATCGTTAATATTTCCGACAATCTAGAAGAGAAAATATAGTAATCTGAAAGATATTTACGGTGCAAAACGTGTCTCGGCTAGTGTGAAAAAGCAAACGTACCATTTGGATTTGAACGGTGGGAATATTATATCTATAATGTGTGAAAAAGCAAACGTACCATTTGGATTTGAACGGTGGGAGTATTATATCTATAATGTGTGAAAAAGCAAACGTATCATTTGGATTTGAACGGTGGGAGTGTTATATCTATAATTAAGTAAAGTACTTTAACAAAAATAAAGGATTAGGTTAGTGGTTTATTAGGGAGTACAAATAGTGAAAGCTTCTTTTTGGCCCCAATCATAATGACTTTTCTTTCACATTTATAAGTGAAAGGACATAGAATCCAATATTTTCGTCACAACTCACAAGGGACACCGACTTACTTTGTAGACTGAGCTGGACACATCTAGGCTCTAGCCACCTTGGTCGACGACTCGGTGGAACGACACAAGGCATACAATGAGCCTTAGGCACGAGACAGGGTGACTCGAACAATCCTTATAACTACAACCAACAGAACTCCAAATTATGATGGAGTCATAACCGATTTGAATCGAGTACTCGACCCAAAAGCTAGGTGATAACTAATACAGAGTAGAACCCAAAATGTTATGAACGGAAACTCCAACCGACAAAGCCCAACCAAAAGCTAACTAATACGGAGTAACCAGTAGTAGTACTCAAAATGTTATGAACCAACTTCGACTTAGGCAAAGTCGAACGCTTAGCTTATCGTATTCAAAATTCAAAATAAATACAACCAAGTAAAAACCCAATTTGAACATCAACCTATGTAATTGATTCATTGTTCGACTTGACCCGCTTCGACCATTGAGTGACACAAAAACTGAACCAAGCTCGACCCCACCAAGCATCGACATAACTCCACCAGTCCGCCCAATGAATATTCTACCCCGAACTTAACCGATCTATAACGATTATTAACCTAAATGGGTGAATAAATGGGCCGGAGAGAAATACTCTCACCCATTCTTAATGTTCTTCCACTTCAATATAATACGGAGTACTCTTCTGTCCTTGTATATATTTGAAAAGTGGTAAAAACATTCCGTGCACCACTCAAATGGCAGATTCTTGTTTGTGACGGCATTATCCATCGTAAACCGTACGACAGATCAAAAAAATACCAAATCACAAGTTGCCCTCGAATATTATAACACTAATCTTCTTCTATAAATTTGAATTTGAATTTGGTTTGGAAGTTAGAACACTTGCAGGGTACCTATTTGGTGAACCCAACACAAATTAGTGTGAGGTGTGAGCTTGACCTCAACTACTCTCCTATGACGGGTATCCGTCATTTTGTTATACCACGTCAAATACTCCCATTTATGTAGAAAAAGACAACCCAAGTACTTTTATAGTATTCTGTCTTTTCTATGTAAACGGGTCATATATGACCGTTATAAATTTGTGACGGATAATTCCGTCACCTGGAATCCTTGACCAAGTGAGATGGTCTCCCCACACAGGCTTTAGGTCACGTGCTGTGTGCAGTGGAGTGAGTGATGAATTGATGATTATATCGTGTACTTGAATAATACTCAAAGTATGTACCCACTGCATACTTGATACTCCAACCCTCTTTTATTCAACCATGTGGTTTCTGCTCTTCATTCTTCCTTTTTCTTTCCCATTTTCCCAACTACTCTCCCTATCCTATGTGTGCTAATACTATGACTATCCCATCCCATGTAGGATTATGACATTCTTATCTGTGATCGAAATATTCGTCACAAATTTTTTGACGGGTCAAAGTTATCTAACCAAGTGATATTATTTGATCTATCATCAATTTATAATAGATATATTCCTCGAAAAGGAGACTTACTACGTAGACATGGGCTTTTTCTTCTTTGTTAGACGGTATGTGCCGATGTTCGATCCCTTCCTTCTCAAGGTTGTGATTTGTGACTTGTGAGCATCTGACTATCTGAGAGAGACGGATATATACGTTATAAACTTATGACATGTCAAACTTGGAAGAAAAGGCAAGAAGCTCATATGATTAGGTGATGACAAAATTTGTCTATGTAGATAATAAATGGAGATGCAAAGTAATGCAACTTAATTATTTTGATTTGCATGCATGTTACATTATTAATGATAGGGCACATCCTCAATTTCATGTGCATTAGCCCATAGGTATTTAGCAACTAAATTTTGTTATTGCATGTGCATGGACACTACTGGATATATGGAATTAAATCTTAAGTATCACTATAATCTTACTACTATAATCTTACTTGCTACGTTACTCCGACTCTTCTGATGAATACGACATGGATATGAACTGTATAACACAGACTCCATTTTACGTCAAAATATGCAAATATTTTTTATAAAAATAGCTGAGTCTAATACTTAGACACATACGCGTGTCAGATACTTTTCAACAAGTCCGAGCAATACTCAAACAATCTTAATCACAAAGTTTAATGCTTAACAAAATTGACTGGAAGAACATCAAGATATGGCATATCAACCCAAATTTGTTTAGTGGATCAAGTATATAGATACAACTTGGCCTGGATAGTTAGTGTGGTTTGGCCCAACCAAGTGCAAAACATGTTCTTATATCACTTTATCAAATACTCCGTATCACTTGACCTGAAACTCTGAAAATACGGTATTTTTTTAGCTCGTTTGCCAAACACTTTTAGTTATTTCATCTAGTTTATCGACTCTTGTTTACAACTACTATAGCTTTTAAGCTTCCGGCTACATTTTCAACTAGATTCTAAGGAGAATCTTAATATAAGTACTATGCCGATATTAAAAACCATGCACCTAACGATCATCTTTTGTGTACAGGAAGTCACGAAGGCTACCATCTTCCATGACTACAACCATCTAGTTAGCAATTGCGGGTACCAAGAATTATTTACCAACTAAACTAATTGGCATCTCCGTGTACCTAAGAACTATTTAAAAAAAACTATTTCCTTTTAACGAGTATATCCATCACAAACTTCTGACAAATCAAATATCACTCACGCGTTAGATAAAGAGAAACCAGAATGCCTAGGGGCGGTCTTTGATTCTTTATCTACCCTTGTGGATAGATATTAAACTCGTCACAAATTTGTGACGGATATACTCATCACAAACAAGAATTTGTCTACCATAAATAAACTCAAGCTCAAACATGCAACTCATGTATTGGTACATTTAGAATATATTGATTGGATTAGACTTCACACATTGACTAATGACATGTACTTAACAACTTAGTGCAGAACAAAAAGTCAAAAACAAAGCTAACTTGGGTAATGTAACAGAAACCTTAGTAAACATGTGTTGGGATAAACTCATAACTCAATTCATATGATCATATCACCTAAAGCTTGATTAGAAATAACTAACGATGCATAAAAGATGAGGGCAAATTCTTGTTTGTGATGGGAATATCCGTCACAAGTGTATGACGGGTCAAATAGTTGGGAAAAAAACAAAAACAAAAAGCTTAGGAAAGAGGAAAGGTAGTTCTTATCTATGCAAGTGGGGTATTATTTGACCCGTTGTAAACTTAAAGACAGATAACCCGTCTCAAAGAAGACTTACTCGAAGATAAGAAGCACTTTGAATTAGCATATACTTTAATCAACGTCTTATCTTATCTTCAAGGGTGGGGAGGGGGGCAATGAGAGTGACTACCAAGCCATTTATATAACCAGTATAGTGAATTCAAATGCATCACATCAAAAGCAGGTGCTCCGAGAACAGATCAAGCATTCGCTCACATTGGAGCTTTTGGTCTTACCGGCTTGTTAGTGATGGACCGGTGGCAGTTTAATGTGTAAAGACGAGGTAAGGGAGGAACAATTACGCTCATATGAGGGGAGGGTAATGCATTACGCACATTACCTTATTTTTCTTCATCTTCATCTAGCACCGTCACTAGTCACTACTCTCCCCCAGTTTCTAGTTCATTTTAGCTTCATTAGTCACCTGATAATCACCCTCCGTCCCAAGCGAGAAATAGCATTTGACATGAATGAACCCAAAAACCTTGATTGATATATACCAGCATGATGAGAGTTATAAATTGCCTTTTGCAAGTCAAAAACAATGGTCATTATCAATTTGTCACATTATAAGGGGAAAAAAGTAGGTCAAAGCAACAAAACAATTCAAGAGGCTTTAAAATCCTGCAGATTTACACGATTTGAAAGTTTCATCTCTTTTTTTTCGACTGCGTTGACATAGTGGATTTTAACCTACCTTTCTATTGTTCTCTTACTAAAGATCTGACTTCTCTTGATAACTATAGCTGTCCGACATCAAAAATGTAATCCCCAACAATTTGGCAGATAATAGTTATTGTGTAAGACGGTCTCATACTATACAACGGTCCCTTTGTATAAAAAGTCATTCATTTATCGATGATAAATGAAGTTGTCTTTTCACATAAGTGAACCATCTCATGCTTCATACCGTCTTACATTTAGAGGTTTATTCTTACACTAAAGGCCTAGTTGTTTTGAGCTAACAGTGAAGTAAATGGGATGGAACTAAATGAGGTTGAGAAAACCATAGACTATGGCAAAGTAATCTTCGATGCATAAGAAAGATACCGAGAAAAATTACCTTTGGATATCATTTTCTGTTCTCCATTCACAGGTTGCCAAGCCTCTTGTAGTTGATACCAAAGTGCATCGCGTAGAAAAAGTATTCTAAAACCTGAAAGCGAAGACAGAAAGGAGAGCAATAATTTACATTAGAAAATAATCGGAGAGCTACCAAGTACTTTACAAAAATGGACATAAGTCGATACAATGGAGAACTAACGGATCAAGTGTCCAAATAATATTAATATTAATATTAATATTCCATAACATTAAATCCTCCCCACCTCCTGCATATCAGCATGGTAGATGCTCATATGATACTGCCAACGTAAATTACCCTTCTAACAAGAAGAATGTTCAAAGACTCAGACTCTTCTAACTACCTGGCATACCCGTGTCCGACACTTGACATTCGGACATGGCCCACACGGGTATGACACTTGAACTCTTCAATATAAACCAAAATAGCCGAGTCCGACACTTGAATACGCACCATGAGTCAGATAGTTCTAAACGAGTCCGGGAAACAAAGGGTACAGTACTAATGTTATCTATAGCCTAATTAGTCAAAAGTAAAACATTCACTGAGTAAGTCAAATGAATCTTGCATATCCAGATTACTATTTATGCTGGAATAAATCCAAAATGCACAACAGTTAAAACTTTAGTTGCTTCTGTTTCACTCACTCTGCCAGTCTGCCTAATCTGCTCAATACTTAGTTTTTACAGCTTGAAACTCTTGTAATATCACGATACAACCTCACAGCTTCTCAAAAGTAACGGCGATCGTAAAGTTCTCCAAAAAAGTTTTAAACACGGATTTTGTTTTGTCAAGTTGGTGTCACTAGCGATGTACTGTAACTAATACATACATCCACCAGACCGCCACTGATATCGACACCCAAGATGTACTAAAAATGATGTTAGTAACATGCATGGCATTGACAGAATGACAGGGACCAAGGTTTACTTCAGCAACACATTGTCACTAGATGTAACAATTGCTATCTTCATATGGAGTGTTGACCCTATTCAGGTTGACATAACACTACAATATTGGGGGTGCGGGCCATTCACAGCCCATAACTTTTCAAAATATTACTCGTGAGTATATGAGACGGACCATCTTAACAATAAGAACGAGGGTAAACGTTTGTATCAACGGAGTACTAAACAAAGTATTGAGTAATGATGTAAAGGGATCTACCACCATTATTAATTTATAAGTAATCCTTATAATTAAGAATCACGTCAATTTTTAATACATTGGGAAAAAGGGACGATTTCAAATAATCGGGATACAAAGTCGTCAAAATTAAAATGTTAGGTTAATAAACAGAGTACATGTATTTTGATTTAAGTTTTTATCCTTTTAAATCATCTGATATTATAGAATCGTCCTCTGCTAAAGTAGTGGTGTGAGAATCATAGATGAATTTTCATCTAGAAACTTTAAGAATCAAAGATGAATTTTCACCTAGAAAAGTCAGAGTAGACAGGTAGACCCACCTCGCACCACAAATCACAACTCACAAGTGTATAGGAACTTGGGTAGTATGAAGTACCTTTTGGTATAAGGATACTTAAGATACCATAAGGCTTTGCTTGTAGAAGCATAGTTTATAGATTTATACTCCCTCCGTTCATATCCAAAGGGTATGTATTCCTTTTTGGGCCGTTCAAATCCAATTGACCCATTTTCTTTTTAGTCCATTTTTTGGACAAAACTACCCTCATTCTACTAGGGTAATAATGACTAGATTGTTTATTGGTTCGAATCCCGGTTCCCACAATGTACTGTAGCCATAGCGACCCGTAACGGACTAAAAGGAAAGAAGACTTGAGTTAGAAAAACTTATTACCTAAATACTGAACTCTTCCATGTTTGTAATGGCATACAAGCTGAATTCACATGTGCTCATAACTGTGTAGAGTGTACCTAAAATCATGAAAAAACATTGACAAGAAGTAACAGAAGAACTGTTAGAATGAAATGAAACAACCAGATCATTTTACAGGTAAATGATCCAATGCTAGGACGACAAACAAATCAAAATGTATGAATTTAGGAGAAAATATCAATGAAAGTGACAATACAAGAGTAATGCAATACAATTCAATTCGTTTGGTGGCAAAGTGGATCTTCTTATACATAGGGACCTGTTACTTGGCCAAAGATATATGTAAGAGAATATTGGTTTCCAATTGGTTCTATTATGCTTGTAAATGGGTATTTGCCCAACCATGGAATGAAACGTTGTTAAATACGGAGTACTCACTACAGCCTACAGCTACTAGTTGGCTACTCACAACAGTCACAAGTACATCTGTTATCTGTACAACAACAACAACAACATAGCCTTAGTCCCAAAAGATTTGGGATCGGCTAATATGAATCAGAATCTAAGGTCGTCAACTCGTCACAAGTACATCTTTTATCTGTACATATACTCTAATTGATCTCCACTCTCCAAAGTTTAAGTTCTAGATAGTTCGTGTTTACTACTGTTCAGACGTACTTACTCCGTATTTTTCTACGACTAGTTACCCGCCTTTGACACAAGTTCTTGTTTAAGACAGGCATCTGCAACTTACACTTAAAATGGGTCAAATACGATGGTACAAAAGCAGAAAGCCTAGGAGGACTAACAACTAGTCCGTCCCATCTATCCAAATGTGATGCAATTTGACCCGTTTAAATCTTACAAGGAATATGTCCGTCTAGAGAGACTAACTACATACGTCTATGATGGACCCCCTACCTTATATAGTTATATGCCATCAAGATTCAAGGCCCCCTCGTGCCCACCCTTGAATAATAAAGGCCACTTATATTACCATGGTCCCAATGTACCCTTCCACAGGTAGGGTTCAAATCAGGTCATATTGAGCCACCAAACTATTGTACCGTGCCTCATATCTAGACCCCAATCAACCCTGAACCATGCCCGGCTACAAAACTAACGGTAGATTGTGAATGTCTACAAGGGGAGTTGTGGCCGGTGACTTGTCGTGCTTTGGTTGTGCCCCTCATGCGACAAGGCCTAGAACATCACTCATCAGTTTCCAATAAGAAAAGTTTGGGCAGTTGTTATAAAATATTAAATCTCCATATAAAAATCGATGACGGGTCAAATAATACCATTTGCATAGAAAAGACAAGGCTTGGAAGTAGCACATGGGTTTGTCTTTTCTACCCAAGTGGGTATTATTTGACCAGTCACACATTTGTAACAGATGTTCTTGTCACAAACAAGAATTTGCCTAAAATATTATTAAATATTAAGTTCAGTAGACAACAATGGAGGGATTTATTGTATAAAGGTTCTTTCTATAACATTCATTGCAATTTCAGGCTGCACTTGTGTGAAAGTGGTTTGGGGGAGTTTGGGAAAAGAAAAACAAGTGTACCAGTAGTATATACTGTATAACATTCACATGGGAGGAGCAAACCAAGATAATACTCTTTCATGATGTTTTTTATTTATTTATTCACAAATTCTTGTTTGTGACGAAGTATCCGTCGTAAGCTTCTACCGAGTCAAGTATTATACCGGGTCAAGTATTAAAGAAAAGACAAAAATAAAGGGGGTGTGGGGCATAGTAAAATATTTGTCTTATTCATGCATGTGCTATGATATTTGACCCGTTTTAGTAGTACGACGGATATGTCCGTCATTAAGAGAGACTCACCGTGATTTATTTTACTGAAACAGGGCACAAAGCTGAAGTTAACTCTGGCTCTATGAGTGAGGAGAATCAAATCAAATGGATGGGCCTTAACATCTTTTTTACTATTGCTTGTATAAGTGCATCCTGGGGCCATGCAAGCCTTCCAACTTCAAGTTCACTTTTGACCCTATTTCTCATAAAGAACCATATTAGAAAAGAAATGGTGATGATAAAAGATCTACAAGTCACTGTTGGACCAAATAACTCACTATTCTGCCTATAAAACCTATAATTTCCCCCGTTTTTATTGCATTTTCTACTAGTCTAGTAGTCTACTACCCAATTAATAGCAGAACTACCTCAACTAAATATCTAATCTTTCCGGCTCACTTCAATTCAGTTCAGTTAATTTCACTCCCATTCGGTTAAGTTCGGTTCAGTTAAGCCTCATTTAGTTTAGTTCACCTCAGCCGCATTAAGTTCAACTTGTCTCGTGACTCTCATTTGCTTCATTTCAATACAATTGAGCCTTATTCAATTCAAGCTCGTTTCAATTCACTTAACCAACCCACTTCGGCCAAAAAGAACAAGGTCTAAGGGCTTGAGTTTGTTTGGATTGAGGGATTCGGAGGGAAAGAGAGGGGAGAAAGAGCAAGAGATTTTAAGTTTCTTGTTTGCATAACAAATGAGGGTGGAAGGAACCGAAGAGGAGGGATTTAGAGGAATTTATTTTCCCTCCTCCGGACAAATCAAATTCTTTCTTCATAAGAAAGATTTGAAGGAAAACTGTATCCAAACAATCTCGCCCCATTCCCCCTTCTTTTCCCTCCTATTTTAGTATCCAAACGAGCCATAAGTATCTAAACCTAGTAAATAGTTCTACCGCTAATGGCTTATACAGAATAACCAGCAAGCAATCGAGTTGCACAATGCCTGATATATCCAAACAAAACCTTCCCAATCAGGCCAACTTCTGTCCAGTCGTAGGCTCTTAGCCCACCACTTGGACCAAGCTCGGGCTCCATATTTCAGAATCCGACTTGCTTGGCCCCTGAAAAAAAGGTTAGACCTGCCTGACCTGCTCCGGCAGGTCCCTCACGGGCTAGTCCTAGCCAAGCATATCATGGGAGGCCCACCCTGGCCGGTTCCACCACGTGTGGTGGTCAATGGCCGGACCCGGACCTGGACCCGGACCCGTGTTTACCTCTAGGATATAAGTGTCAAATGTAATTGTTACACATTGATAAAAGAAAAGGGTGTCGATCACTACATACCAATGACTTTGCTCATCCTATTGGCAATTACGAGTAGTTTTTAAACAAACTTTTATCGAACTTATGAAGTAAAATATTTCTTCTTCAAGGGAGTAACCATTTTGACTTGATATCAAAACTCTTAGCTACAAGCCTAAAACACAGATTTGATGA